>VMBQ01002578.1:16610-72886 GCA_007657795.1 Dreissena rostriformis | reverse complement strand
ATATACCGGACTGCACCATAGTTACAAACACATATAAAAATATGAAATTAGTGAAGAATCACGTACTGCAATAACTGTTGCAAAGATCTGAATCGCAACATCGGCGGCATGTGGTTTCCGTTATTGACCTCGTATCGTCCAAGACAGACCTGCCAATAATTGCAGGAACTTCCGTCTTGTGCTCTTCACAATACTTCAATACAGAATTCATTATTAAATGTACGCTCTTTGTTTTTCGTTAGACAAGTACGATTAACAAATTTGCGAGTTTATTCTAGGCTTCATATGCATGCGCGTTTACTTCTTACTTGGTCGATACTGAAACACGTCACATTGACGAGCATTTTTTTCAGAAGCAATATTAGCCTATTAAATGGCGCGTTTGTTCTTCTAACAACTTCATGTTGGTTAATATTTGTTAGATCATTCATTTATTAAACATCAAAACAATGTATAACTAAACCCAGTTAAATTGTTCATTCTTAAAGATGGAAAATGGTCTAACATGTTAAAATGCACCTGTGGGTTCAATCATCCGACAACGGATACACTTCGGTATCAATAATGGCGGGGTCTGCAAATTTCCGTTTGCAACTTACAATTTTGGCTTATTAGTGTTAATGAATAAGAAAAATGGTGCTATAACTGACTATTTTGAGATTATGAAATGTTTAGAAAGTTAGAACAGTGTTAGCCTTGACTTTTTATTTATATTTCTCTCAAGCTTAAATAATGGTTGTTGTCGAATCACCCACGGCCATAAGTATAGATCCGTAGGATTAAAATCACAAATTCGAAGCATTGCAGTCTACACGAATGATTACTTTATAAAATTGGAAGTTAAACAACTTAAATTTCGTCTAAGAAAAAAAAAAAAACGCGCGAAAGAAGTGGATTTAGGCCGAAATGGGGATGTCTTGGAAAAATCTTTGATAAATTATCGCCTCAGTCTATACGGTTATTCTCTATATGTATGACATTCATTTTCATTTCATTACAGTCACATAAACAACCAAGTTATGTAATATGGACCTTTTACACCCAATATTACTGCTTCTTCCTGTATGTTCACGATGATGATCTGAAATATTAACTATATGATGCTGTATTCTTAAATCTTTTTGTAATAAGAAAGGATGTAGTTGATGCGTGTTCGTAATTTCATTTCATCGTGCCTCAAAAAGTTGTAACTCTGTTGCTCTGGTCTCATTCCTACCGCTGAGTAATTAAAAAGTAATTAAATTGAATGCGTTTTAATTCCCTTTAATAACTGTTTAATTTGAGTTTCAATGGTATGAGGTTAAAGTTTATTTACACTTATATGTATCATGAATATTGCTGGGCCAAGTGTGAGGTTGAGCGCTCTATAACCGGTTTAAACCCCCAGTGCTTAGCATTGACCGTTTCAAGGCGGTGACCCCAGCTTTATTCTACTATGTGTGTATGTTGTTTCTTTTTGTGCCGTACTGTACTGTTTTGGCAATTGGTCACTTGCCATAAATAAAGGACCACGAACGTGGGTATATTATAAATACAATACTGCTGGAGATTCTGGAGTTTCACTTCTTTATATTAGAGGTAAATATTTCTCTGTTTGTATTAACATTATCATTAGAATTATTATCCAAATGCCTTTACATCGACTTTGCGGAAATTAAGTATGCATGCGTTTAAGTTTGACATATTGGCGATTGCTTAAGAGGAATGCCAAACTGTGTGGGGAAACAAAAGATGCACCATGCTCAGGTACTAACTTAGGCTCACCTACATTTTAGTCTTAAAGGGACACACAAGTTTTGACAATAGCCTCTAACATTGACCGTATTAAAACGGCGAAATCGACCAGTTTATTAATGAAATATTAATTTTGCTGTTACGAAGAGGCGACATACAGACAAATGGCAGCAATATCAGCAACGAGGAATGCAGAAATATCGATTTTACAATAATATTTGTTTCTATTTTCTTACCGCCAAACCAGCGCACTGAGATGTGTAAACGGCGTCTCCAAACTCGCTTTCCTCGTGTATCATGCACACCTGACAAATACACAATATATAAAGTGGCACATTTAGATAAAATATAATGTTTTACGTCGCAATTTGCACGTGGTAAATTCGGAAATAAATTGCTAATGAACAAGACATTTTGGTGCTGTTTCTTTCGTAATGCTATTATAAAAACAATGTAACCAGGCAATAATTGTTTAATTTGTTGAACATAACTCATGTAATCTTCGCAAAAGCTGCTCAACCTAAATATTGTGGATATTGAACTGGGAAAAAAAGTGTGTACTTTTGCATTGAAACACACTTGAATAAACTCTTTTGTGTGAGGTTAGTAGTTCCGTTCAGTTGTTTAAGTTTCGAGTAGATGTTTTGAATTGTGTAAAAGGCGCACCTCGTGGCTTCCACAAAAATCAATTTTATGACAGTTTCCGTCGGTGGTTTGAGCTGAACAACTGTAGCATATTGGACCCCGACTTTGTGGATATCCTATTAAAATGAAGTTGAATTGTAAAGTTCATAGTTTTTAATACAGATTTTTATCATGTCTTTATCAAATTAAAAAAAATCAACAATAGAAGATGATTAAATAAATATGAAAACTAAAAATGAATGCATTAAACAAAATGTGAATGCATATGTTACCCACAGACGCTACATTTTGTAACATTTGGTCATGCGTTTGTTTACCTTATCAACGACACAATATCATATTTTATTTAACACAAAGATTCATTAAACAAACTCAGATTCAACCTACCAAGTTGTCCACATCCAGCTGAATTACATAAGTCTGTATTGCAGCATTCGTCACACGCGTGGTTGCTATGGGAACGGTTTGAACAAGCCTGGAGACGGTAAACGAATGTTATGTTAGTGTTTCTATGACTATTTAATGGTGTTACCGTTTATGTACCGTTAATAAAATTAAACATACACTTTATTGACCTTTATTTATTTATCAGATGCTCTATCTTGTGTTTCTTCTTAATAATAATCATTAGGAATATGTTAATCTTAAGCATATTAAGCGTTTTAACATCTTACCGAAGACATCGTTTGGGAGGAATTACGCCGTCAACACAATATTAAATAAAATCACGTCAATCAATGACTGCAAAGAATTAACACGTTTTTGTTAAATTCAATTAGCTTAATTTGTTTAAAAGCATACACAAATAACTTACATGTTAAACAAAAGTTTCATTTAACAGGACATGCGTTCACCAACGGATCACTAACTAGCAAAACTCCTGAACTCGTTTCCTATTTAAAAAACAACAATTATACGTATTGCGTTATGGCTGACACATTGGTAACATCAAATTTAATTTACTATCTAAGTAGCTCTCGACTTACCGATGCTCGTGTACATCCCAGGTCAAACAGCACATCTCCAAAGTCGTTAGTTTTCTGGTGAACATGGCATACCTACGATAAAATAAATATCAGCAATTAAGATAATTTAAATGGGGGATACAATAAAAAATGCATTTGCAAAGTGTTCTGTACGGTGGCATAGAGATGACATTTACCTTAGTATCTCGAGGCCACGACTTACTAACTCGTGGCCACGAGTAAGCTATGTCATGGCCACGAGATAGAAAAAAGAGGAGTGCAAAACTAAATAAAAGAGGATTGCAATAAAAAAAGAGCGGTGCAGTAAATAAAGGCAGGGTGCATTAAACAAAAGAGGAGAGCATTTTAGCTATCTCGAGATCCCGCCTGATCTAACTCGTGGCCACGAGTTAGTCAGCCAAACGAATTGTTTGGCATTGAGGTGAAATTCACTACCCTTTTTTTAATTGCACTCCTCTTTTTCTATCTCATGGATTCGACTTAGTATCTCGAGGCCACCACTTACTAACTCGTGGCCACGAGTTAGCTTTGTCGTGGCCACGAGAAAGAAAAAAGAAGAGTGCACAACTAAATAAAAGAGAAGTACAATTAAAAAAAAGAGAGGTGCCATCTCGTGGCTACGACGTTTCTATCTCGTGGCCACGACATAGTAAGTCGTGGCCTCAAGATACTAAGTCGAGGCCACGAGTTAGAAAAAAGAGGAGTACAATTTAAGAAAAGAGGAGTGAATGTCACCTCTATGCCACCGTAGGTCTGTGCGTGTTGTCCAATAGACTGCATCGAGATTTAGGAAGGGATAGTTGTAACATATATCAGAGAAGAAGTATGAAAATGCAGATTCCCGAACTTTTGTTAGGGCCACAGTTAATTGTCGTCTATTAGCATTTGAGCGCGATAAAATGATGTGAGGCCTTGGTCATAGTTGCCTGTGAAGTTGAAATCGTGTATCCCGTTCTAAGGGCTACTCATGATATATATTGCGACACATGATACGACCAATGACTTTGAATTGTAGAAGCATATATTTTCTGCCCAAAATAACGACATTGCGACATTCAAATCTTTAAATATCGTTCGCCCTTAAGAGGCGACAAGGGACATTTGATGTCGAACCAACAGGATTATGTAGGACATTATATCAATTTCAATCTGGTTGTGAAATGATGAAGTAATGACATACAATTCTACGGACAGAGCGAGTAGTTGTATTTCCTAAACAAATGGTACTTTGCATTTAGGTTCCTGGCTCCTATATATGATCAATACATGTTTTGATAATAAAATATAGTTACCTCCCCTAATGGGCATTCCGTGACATATTTACAGTGGCGTGGACTCTGGATGTCCGTACAGCGCAGGCATGACAAACAGTCGACTACGAAATATCCGAAAAATGTGTTATAAGAAGGCATCATTTATACGTTCGATTATAGAACGAAATCATAATGGGAACTGAAACAGAGTGGCCCCTCACGAACCAGGTTCCTAGGTTCAAGTTCTTGGTCAAAAGTCAATATTAAATGTCATATATGAGAGATTAATTGAGGGTTTAAATATGCTCATGTCAAATATACTTTACTGTCGGTGTATCCGTGTGAAAATGACACGTGACTGTTAAACAAAAACTCACAAAAACATTTGTAGTATTCAGGCTCTGCATCGTAATCGAATTTTGATTAAAACATCCACACTGGATTGCACAAGGACAGAATAACCTTTTATGGTCCTATAAAGACCGTAAGTTTTATTTCTGAAATATTGCTTACCGCAGCTTAAGCAAGCTAGAGCGAAGAAAATGCCCAAAATCAGGAGCATGTTTGACTAAAACATAATACAAAACAAAATCATTATTTAAGTTGCGTCTACCGTTACAATACATTCCAAATTGTAAACTTGAATCGACATAAAATAAACATATGACACTGAAAATAAAGAACATTTTGTAACCATAAACAATTAAATACGCAATAAGAGAAATATAAAAAAGACATTTTCTCGGCGACAGGGATATAATAGACCTGAAACTTTTGATCTTCCCAAAATAACAATTGTTTATGACCCATTTAACAAGGGAAATATTCCAAAATCAACAAGAAACTGTTGTGGCAACTTATATGTAATAATTGTATTTAACAAAATGTGAAAATATATGTCAAACAAATTTAAAGCATTCTTACCGTGTTGGCAGACCAGCGAACTGGTCGTGAGTGAAACACGTTGACAATACTTGAAAATGTTAAACGAATCCGTCTCTTATCTTATCTCTCCACCATTTGTCCATTGAAAGCGAGAAAGTGCTATCAGCATGAGTTGAAAGAATAGTGATGTTGTCTTCTGGTCCTCAAGCGATTGTGAACTGTCCAAATTAGTAACGTTTGAAACTTAATCACGCAAATTAGCATGTGCATGCAGAACAACTGAAAATGTGCAGGTAATATTTGTTACGAGGTTTTATAGAGGCAATTAATTGTATAATATTACGTATTTATGTCCATAAACTAAAAAATTGAGATTTCATTTGAGTTTCTAAATAATGACAGGTAACGTACGAGTGTCGGTGAACTATGGCCCTTACGCGCATGAATACACCATGCCATGAAGGAGCGTCGTTCTATTTCAACTCTGGTGTGGGGAGCTCATTCAACTGTTTGGCAATTTGAAGTCTGGTCATTATGTGCGTTACCTCAAATTTTCTTTGACACTCATGATGTTTGCAGCTCAAAGAGTGTCAATGGCTTGTCATGTTTTTATGTAGTACATACAAGAGGCGTAGCTTTGTTCAAAATGAACCGCCTTGTCATCCCATGTGCATTGACGCCATCAAGCCCAATATAATGGAGCCGTCCCTTCACAATGTATGTCTTTTTTCTGCAATAACAATTTTTCTACTTGAACTTTTGAAAGAAATAATATTCTTTAAAGCCAAATTTGAATGACCCTTTCCAAGCTCGGTTTCAATAATCCTTTCATTCAGGACACTTGTTAAGACACAGGGCGCTGTCTTTGAAACGGGAAAATTAATGCCCACTCAGTTTTAAAACGTTATCAAGGTATTGGAAGTTGAACGGGCAACCGGTTTTGGATGGTTAATATTGGGTGAATGGGCACACTTCCATGTGATGCATTGTGCGTGTTTTTAAATCATATTTTGTTATTTTTACCATAAGAGCATCACAAAAAGATCAACAATAACCGTTATATACTGAAGTGAAGTAGTTTGATTTTTATCCGAAGCTCATAACATTCATTATCGGATGCCATCATTCGATACGTATGATACTCATTTTCTTACAAACTAAACTTCCAGTCATCATGTCAATCACTTCACAGTTATTCTGCTTTTTGCAGGTGAGACTAGCTCAGATATGCATTATATTGATACTATGGACAATACCTGCAATTTGCTAGCTTAAACACAGGGTTTGTGGATAAACAGTTGGACAATAAAGGTGTCCACCGCGAATCGAATTGACATTGTTTATGCTGGTAATGAGCACTCAATTTTCTGCATTTATGTCTGAATTGTTCCATGGAATAGAGATTTTTCGAATTAAGCAAACTATTAATACAGAATCGGGAACAAAGTAACACATTTATTTAGGTAAACTCAAATATTTCTGGTATGATTCGTTGCCATTTCGATCTTGTCACTTCGAGAACGCACTATTTGTTACGTTATTATCCGTTTATGTTAAGCGCCGTGTTACACTAATTGCACGTGCAATATAGAAATTTGACATATGTTCAAATAAATAAGTATATAGTTATATATATATATATATAGTTTCATTAAATGGCATCGGTCAATATGTGTGTTGCAGTACATATGCTCACACACCTTATCTAAAGTGTTCATAATTGGAAAAAAAACTTTTGCTGAGTTACAACTATAAATAATAAATATGTTTGAATAAGTATGAATAACGATTGCATAAATAACCAACTTATGTTTGTATCATTGCATTATTTGCATGGTGGGAAGACATCACAATATGCATATGTGTTTCATTTATATCAAGTGTTTCGGTGACGTCATTAGTAATGATGTCATAATTGAGTTACCTGTGGTAATTAATTGAATTAATGGTTAATACGTAAAACGTGGATACAATTATTATGAGGTTTGTTTATTACGTTCGTTGCTTAATTTTTGTTCACTTCTTTATATTATATGCTTTTCCTAACTTTAGGTTCTCTTTTGAGGTTAAAACGTATCGTTACAGATGCAGATATGTCAAATTGATAGAGCAAATGCGATACCTACTCAAATTAGCAAGTATTTTGAAATTATTATTTTGAGATTATAAATCATGTACTTTAACTGTTGTATATATAGCAGATATTTGTTGGATTTGGTGGAATATCGATTTTAATTCACGAGTGATCAAATAAAAAAATCAACGAGTGAATACAAATCGATATTCCACCGAATCCACATTTTTTTTTATTGTATGCTTACAATGATCTTTTGATTTTTTTGCCAATAATAGTTCCGATAAAACAATGTAAATTATCGATTATTTTCACTGTTAATTTTCACTGTTTGAAACAGTGAATTATCAGTTTTAATTTATTAATATTTCTCTATAAACCACCGAAAGCATAAAATAAATATCATATATCGAAATATATCATCGTTTAAAGGTGTATATATAATATTAAAAACAATTCTATGAGATGTCTAAACAATGTCGACATGCGTGTCTTTTATTTCGGGTTCTTTTTCAGCTGTAGATTGTACAGCTAGAATGTTGTTTACAAAATTTAATACAGTTTATTTTCCAATGTTTATACACTTTAAATGAAAACTTTTCAAAGAACCAATTTTGACTTAATATAAACTGATTATGAGATATTTGATGTGACTATGTCAGTTCCCCCAATGCTCGTCAATATTATTTATTCGTAAACAAGATAGCACCGTCTTCAGAATCGTTTCGAGGCTGGCTCCCCAGCTGCCACAAGCTCACTTATGATGTCATGTTTCCTTCTTGCTTTTGCATCTGTACTTTGTAACCTGTTGTTTCAATTTCATCCGCTTCAATAAGTTTATTGGTCTTCATACCGAAGCGTCTAAACTTTGATTGAGGATGTGTAGAAAGGATGGGTGAGGAATTGACCTTGTTGATGGTTACGCACCAGTTGGCAGTCCGAGCTGAGATATATTCCATAATGTGCTGCATTCGTTTGTGGCGGTTGTTGGATACTTTCCTGTACACCAGAGCACAAAATCGGCTACATACATGGCTGCGTCTACTTCTTTATGATGTCAGTGATAAAAAGTATGAACAGGGCGGATGAAAAAAAGCCTCATTGCTGTACCCCTTGGCCAAACAGTACATTTTGCTCTAAGAGATTGTCTACCGACACTGGGATTATCCAGCTGTGCAGGTAAAACTAACCTTGTTTCACCGGTACATGTTGTCTTAGATACCACTGCGGAGAAGCTTTACAGAGAACCATTCATACCGTGTCAAAACTCCTCTGTATGTATATGAACACATCAGGGGTCAACTTCTTGGCCTGGAGTGCGTCTTCTATACAGCATTGTCTGGTATCCGTAATCTTCTGAAACCGGCCTTTTCTTGTGCTATCAAGCTTCAGGTATCAATGTTCCACTGCATTCACTGTTTGATAATGCGCGCCATGGTCTTGCAGATGCAGCTTACCAGACTGATGGGTTGATAGCTCAGGAGTTTAGACTTGTACTTCCCTTTTTAAGGACTGGATTCATGATCAGGAGTTTAGACTTGTACTTCCATTTTTAAGGACTGGATTCATGATCGCCTTCTTCCAGCACTGATGTGTTTTTAAAATTCATTTACCTGCATTTTATATCTTTCTATTGAATTTTAAAAAGGAAATTGAATTCAATGTTTTAGGCAACATATGCCGAGACATGTATATATTTCGCCGTTTCATACACTCTATTACTTTTGTTTAATTTTGAAATGCCGCTCACTTTCCAGCCGTATCAGTTGGAAAGGGATTAGCGTTTAGTTCGTTAATATTCGCTATATATCTCGATTTTACTCGCTACCTGCTTACACTGAAATAATAAAGAGACTTGTCGTGGAAAATTAGTTCTAATGTAAAACATCCATGTTGTGTATTTAAGGTCTCATACTTTCATTACATGTACTTATGTAAGTTTTTTATATATATTTTCTTAAGCTTGGTTGAGTTTTATTGTTCGTATTTTCAATCACACTTGAACGTTATGGTATCCTTTATCTATGAATAATATTAAGTAATTTTAAAAGTGCGCGTTGCATAGTTATTTGTGAAAGATCATTATAAACATAGAGTTCTTACGTCACAGCTGTTCTTTTATTTGATAATCGACATCTGTGTGTTTTCCATGGAGGAGACAATTTTACCATAGTTTACATTAACAACAAAAAGGCCTCAGCTTTCACCGCTAAATTGAACAGAAGTAGTATAAGAGTACATTTCAGGTCAAGCAAAATGTGCCAAGATAACGCAGTTACTTGGCGGCAACCAAAGATAACTTGATCATAAAGAGGTTACGACAGTTACAGTGAAAACGTGAATTGAGGTACGCTTGAATTATAGATATTGTAAACATGTTTATTAGCATTAATGTGGAAATAGTGTTGAGTGTGTTATTAGATGAGGGTTTCATTATCTCATTCTGTGATATCAAGGACCTCAAGTTTGTAGGGTCGGATGTGGAATTTATTTATATGAATAAATAAGAGAGTAAGTAAAGAAAATGCATGGTATAAGAAACGAGTTATAAACAAGAATGCTGAAATATATTGTTTTTGTAACAGGGGATGTCACCTAAATGTATGGGTGCAAAAATGGCGCGCCGAAATAGCCTTATTGAAGTTAAGCAAAAAATGAAAATCACCTGAAACAGTAGGTGATAGTGCATGCCGCCGCAATAGCTTTACTGTTTCCTTAACCAGAAACGTTGGTAGCATTGGTTGTTATTTCTTTTCATGGAAGATCACATGAAAGTTCGTTTTCAAGTTCAAAACATGCTTGCATGTTTATTATACAGATCACCTGAACAATTGGTCGCATTTGCAAAGTTGATTATACATGTACACTTATTATACAGATTACCTGAAAAATGCATTTGCAAAATCGATAGCATGTTCAATATAAATATCTTATGGAACTTTAATTGTTATTCACACAATGACATCATCTCATCTTCACCTGTGGTCCCGTCTGGCACAAAGGCCGCCGACCAGCTTCCTCCAGGCGTCTCGGTTCTGGGCTAGCTATCCAGCTGCCCATACGTCTGCCCGTCTGCGTAGCATCTGCATCCAGGAATTCACACAATACAGTGCATCATTATTTTATACATTTTCTGAAAAATCAGGAGCAATTTGCAAAATCGGTTGCATTTTTGTTACACAGTCATTCTTGAAAAATTAATCGCATTTGTTATAAGACATTTGGCTTATCAACTAAATTATTGCCGTATTAAAATCTTGTTTTATGGGATTTTAAATATAATCTGAATTACCGGTCACATTTAGCAAAAGTTTGCATTTGCAGTACCAAAATTGACAGAATGTTAATTACTAATAGATCACCGGGAAATAAACCCTGAATATTTTGACGAAATGACAAAATATGGGGCATAAGTAGAAATGCAGCAATTTTGCATTTTAATTGTTAATATTTTTCGAAATTCGTGTCCTTAAAACGTGAGTGCTATTGTTGAAATACTGGCCGAAATGGCTTATTAGAGCCGGTACTCTCATATATTACGGAAAATTAAGTGCAATTGCCGATAGGGATGCATACAAATTACCTGGCACGTCAAATGCAAAATTGGTTTATTATGTTCATTGGAAAGGCTCTCCTAAAACGTTGGGTAAAATTGAAAAATGACATTTCTGATTATTATAGAATATATAATGTCAATTAAAATTTATGAAATGCTGTTTAAGCTTATTTGCTAGAAAATATATGTACATTATCCATCATATAATTTAAATACGTATACGTTTTCAAATAAAATGTTGGCAGCACATTATAATTAGTTAGGTAACTGATCAGGTTTGCCATTATTATTCATGATTCAGATCTGAACTAATAGCAATTAAACAACTATCAGGACCGGATCAGTTAAAATCCGAAGTAAGGTGATAATTCATGAAATCTTTTATGCAAAAGCTCATAAGTCGTCATCTTAAATTTGATTTTAAACTTCAGTTTCTACAAAAGATAAACATGGATTGTAAGGCCATTTCGACCTTTATCCTTTAAATGAATATTTCAGTGATCATCTGGTATTTGTTTTTTAATAAACATGGAAGAGTCTTTAAAATAGAAATTATGGTAAAAGCACATCATAGACAAGCGTTTCCATTAACAAAATACTATTATTATCATAAAAAGTGAGAAAACTAAACACTTAGATATTGAAGGCTGTTTGTGTTTAGATCCTAAGAGTGTTGATGAAAAGGTTGTTAGAAATAAAAAAATGACGGATAAACAATTCTTTATACAGANAAATGGTTTCCGTATGATAACTCAAGAACGTGTACGCCTAGGATCATGAAACTTAATATGTACATTGATCATGATTCACAGATGACCCCTATTGATTTTTAGGTCACTAGGTCAAAGGTCAAGGTCACAGTGACTTGACACAGTAAAATGGTTTCCGAATGATAACTCAAGAAATCTTACATTTAGGATCATGAAACTTCATAGGTACATTGATCATGACTTGCAGATGACCCCTATTGATTTTCAGTTCAGTAGGTCAAAGGTCAAGGTCACGGTGACTCGACACAGTAAAATGGTTTCTGGATGATAACTCAAGAAAGCTTACGCCTAGGATCATGAAACTTCATAGGTACATTGATCATGACTCGCAGATGACCCCTATTGATTTCAGGTCACTAGGTCAAGGTCACAATGACTCGACACAGTAAAATGGTTTCCGGATGATAACTCAAGAAAGCTTATGCCTAGGATCATCAAAGTTCATAGGTACATTGATCATGACTGGCAGATGACCCCTATTGATTTTCAAGTCACTAGGTCAAAGGTCAAGTTCACAGTGACAAAAAACGTATTCACACAATGGCTGCCACTACAACTGACAGCCCATATGGGGGGCATGCATGTTTTACAAACAGCCCTTGTTTAATTAATGTTATGTTTTCCTTGTGTAAAAACCCACCTACAATGATGAAATTGAAATTCAATTGAAATTACAACGCGTTTTACAACACATTGTGACTTTTCTAACGCAACACTTTTCAAACTTAAATATCTCAGTAATTAGTAAATATTTTTATTTAAAATTGTACATCTGATCATTTGACTATATAATGTGCAAGCTAACGATAAAATCATTCATCCGTGACGATCGGACGCTTGAGCAAGTGGGGCAGGTAGCCTGCAAAATGCAAATTGCGCGGTTGCGCTCTTGAATATTCATACGAGCTATATTGTATTTTTAATTAATTTTATGTTTTCCTGATGTAAGTACCCACCTAAAATAATGAAATTGAAATAAAATTAGAATTATCTCGTGTTACACCATTTTCATGTGCAAAAAGATGAAACCACACCTAAAAGCGTCCGATCGCCACGGATGAATGATTTTATCGTGAACTTGCACGGAATATAGTCAAATGATCACACGTGCAATTTTTAATAAAAATCTTAACCCATTACTGAGATATTCAAGTTTGAAAAATGTTGCGTTAGAAAAGTCTCCAAGTGTATACAGAAATTTATTGGGAATTCAAGATGTGTTTGTATTAAAAAATCCTGAACAGACATGCAATGTCTTCAGAAATTTATTGTTCTGAACAGTTGCAATCGACGATATAAATAAAACAACAATAAGTAAAATATTTGCAAACAATTATATAATTGGAAGACATCTGTAGATACATGTATACTGGTGTGACGCTTGCATTCATTTGCAAAAAAATAATTTCAAGATTGTATTGTTTGCATAATGATCATCAATCATTTACATTTGTGTACACCATTTAGATACGACTATATTATTTGATGTTTTTGCTGTATTAAATTTAAGTAATAAAATTTGGGTAATGTCAGTGTTGTAAGCTTCATATATATCAGTTCCCTTGGCTTTAGGCAAAATTATGAAAAAATGCAATCTGCATATGATCTTAAACTTGTCAAAGCTGACATGATAGTACATGTAGCGAATGCAAAACTTTGCTTACAACAAATTTGCCCATGTTATATATAACCTCTCGTGTTCTCAAAATGGATGTTCAAATATAATAAAATTATAAATGCGTGGTCAGTACATATAAGTTAATGTAGATGATAATGAAACGTACACACTCCATTAAATGTAAATTTGAAATATTTTATTTTGCTATGCTAGCCTCTGACATAATAAGACCCATGTCATGGGAAAATGGATCTTATGCCAAACGTTTCAAGCATAGCATCAGACCAGCCTGGGCTGGAGAGGTATCTCCTGACTTGAACGCGGTGTGTGCTGGCCGAATATGGCATAAGATCCATTTTCGCATGACACAGGTCATATATGCCAATATAAATACCTGAGAAATTTAACAATATGGCTCTAAGTCTCTCACCCGAGTTTTATTTATCGTAACAGCATCTACTGGTTCACATGTTGAAACAGATAATAATAATCAACCACTTACACCTATAGCCAAATATTTTATTTTCAAGCAATTTCATTAATTAAAGGGTATACACTGGAATCACCATGTACATCTGTCAGTAGACAATTATTCGTCAGGAGAAGTTCTACTACACTTTTCATCAAATAATTTGAACTTAACCCTTTGAGCGCTGGAACCGAATTTTGAAGGCCTTTGCAAACAGAACGTGGCGTCTCATCAGGATCCAAACTGTTTGCTATTCTGATAGTATTCTTTGAAAAAAAAGTGGAGAAAATGCTGATTTTAGAAATTCAGCAGACGACATTTTCCCAGCATGCAAAGGGTTTAAAAGGGCAAATCTTACTGTGAGTGCCCATGACCTATTTCCAGCTTGACTTTGAGACGCCCTTGGAAGGTTAGGGACCTTTCAACATGATTCTTCACACGCTCATCAACATTTTAGCTCTCACAACTTGGCTACGAAAGGGAACACCGAATAAACACATTCAGACTTGCTTGGAATGTTCTTTACGATATGAAGTTGCGCATGTGCGGGTTTAATTGTCCTTCAATGAAAATTACAACAGTTATGTCCCGTATTCAACTTAGAATTTCTGTAACATAATAATAATTATTATAAATAAGGACTTAATTAGTGAAAATATGCATCTATGAAATTGCAACATCTAGATATTTAATATTTTAGATGTAATATTAGCCCTCTACTTAGTTACATCAAAACTGGCCAGAACCAGGGGGTCACATTAATTATATAGACTTTGTACAGCAAAATAACTTAAAATCTTTTCGGGTAAAACCGTAAGACCGAAAGGTTTAATTCTTGTTATGTAACATTGTATTTTGGTTCTCTACAAACTTTGATCAAATAATGCCCGTGATTTCAAAACTGGCCAGGTTTAAGTGTACAATTTTTCCATTGTATCAACTTGATACATATTACTGCATGCGGCATCAAAGGTTGGGGGAGGGGGGCTTTGCCACACTATGACACGTCTAGATGGACAAGGTGAATACTTTTTGACCCCATGTTAACCATTTTAAATTGTTGGGACACAACCTTAGAATACTTTTTTCTGGACGTGTTTCATGACCAGTGAGTGACAAATGTGGCATCTAGAGTTCTTTAGAAAGCCTTAAAAATAACCATTGAACAAAATATTAAGCGTTTTAAAACACAAGATAAACGATAACAACTGCGGAAGAACGGCAGACACAAAAGCGATCAGAAAAGCCAACAGTGAGCACGTTGTGCTAAGGTGAGCTTAAATCACACAGATCCGTGATAGATGCGTCACATTGAAGATATATTATCTTCTTATCATAGTCGTCGTAAAATATTAACAAAATGTCTCATTAACATCATTGCAATATAAAATTTGTAACAAACATCACAATTCTATATGATAGTAATCAGCGGTATTTTTAAATGTTCGCTAGGTACAAATCCGTGCTTTCTCAATCTAGGACTAAACGCCCAATACCAGTAGCCACTCTTTTGACCGTCCAGGCCCACGTGCACAATTTCACCGAGCATCATGGGTAGTTCATCATCTGCTTCCGGGTCATAGTCACACTGCGCAATGAACTCCGTTATTCCTCTTATATCGCCATCATTATCTGGCTTAGCTTTAACCTTAGATTTGTTACTGTCCTTTTCACTACAAGGATAAAACATTGAATGCTCGTTTTCATTATGATCATATTTTTCAAAGTGTACCATCGTTTGATCTATGCCCTTCATTTGGTTAAAGTTATGGTCTACCCCATGTGTTCCAAGTGTCTGATTGCACAACACAAGGGCGCATTTTGCTGTAGAGCCTGCACTCATCTGATTGTCATCGTGATTATTGTGTCCGCCCAGAAGTTCACCGGTCAAGTGCATAAGCTCTTCAGTTCTCCGTAAGAGCTCTTCCATATCGTCATCGTCGTCTTCTTCCTCGTCGTATTCATCGCAATTATCGTCAACTGTGTATGTACATGTATTATCGAACACGTCGTCGTTGCAATCACTTTCATCGTGACCCTCTTCGTTTTCAGTCATATGGTCAACATCATCTACGGGCGCACTTTCATCATTTTCTTCCAGATCTGTTTTATTGTAATCTCCATCAATCCCATCGCACGTATGATATTTAACACCACAATTACGACTACCTTCGTCATTGTGAACTGTGTGGTAATTATCGTACACGTCGTCGTTATAATCACTTTCATCGTCACCCACTTCGTTTTCATTCATATCGCCTGCATCATCTTCGGACTCACTGTTATCATCTTCCTCCTTATTGTAATCTCCATCGACCTCATCGCACACATGATATTTAACACCACAATTATTACCACCTTCGTCTTCGTCAAGATCACGTGTTTGACAATCAAAACGATTCATGTATATTTCAAGTTTGACCTTTCCAGCATTACCGCTTTCATTCTCGGTACGTTCGCGTATCTCACTTAAATCAGCATCGGCTTCACTGTCAGTGTCCACATCATCTTCAAACGTATCACTTTTATCATCGCCTGCATCACACACTTCATCGAGGTATCGCAAAACATCGGTAACTCCATCTACACTGCCACTTCTATCATGCACATACACGCCACTTGATGCCTGTTCTTGAAGACCGATCAATTCCGATTTATCTATTGTATATTTGTTCTTGAGCTGAAAATTGTTATCATAAGATGGATGTTTCTGCCCTACATCTGCACTGCCAATTCTACCATTCACACGCATGCCACTTGATTCCTTTTCCTGAGCACCGTTCAATTCCGACTTATCTATTGTATGTTTGTTCTTGGGCTGCAAATCGTCGTCATAAGATTGATGTTTCTTTCCTGAGTGCAAATCTGGATTAGCTGAATGGTCTATTATATCACAAACCTGACTGTTTTTATTCGCAGTTTTCTGCTTACTTGATAATTCCCGTTTAACTATTGTATTTTTGCTTTTAATCTGAACGTGATTATCATTGGATTCCTTGCCGTGTGCAATACGTGAATACTCATAACCCGCATTTTCTGTGCGTTTTACCTGATCACTACATTTAGCCTTTCTCGGATATCCAAAAGACCAGTCTGTTTTCATCAAGTTGGAACCACCCACTTGTGATCCCTCTGTTTCTGCAGGCGTTTGTCCGTGACTATTTCTTCTTGGTCTGAATTCAATCTTGTCATCTGCGTCTTGCATAGTAGCTAGATTGTGGGTTGAGCTAAACTTCCTTACATCTCCAGTCAAACGTGTCATGCCATTGCTAACATGTGCATTAGTTTGGTGCCTTTCATAATGCCCATGCGTGTTGTCATCCTCTGGTATTTTCACAGAGTCATCCTTCACACTATCTGTGTTTACTGGCATCAGAGCAGAGTCACCTGCGGATGTTGTCACTTTCTGAGTTTCAACTTTGTTGGCCGTTGAAGCTTCTACCTTAGCTTTATTCCTGTTCTGTAAGAAGTCTCTCAAGTTGGTTGCCTTCTTAGGAACTGTTTCTGTGTCTTTAGAACGGTCTCGTTTTCTTATTTCAATTGTTCGCTCCCGTTCCCTCTCTGATCGTATCCTCAATATTTCCTCCACGTTTACAACACTTCTATTGGTGTGCTTACCGAACTCTGTGTCTTTGTCATCGTAAAAGTATTGGTCGTAATAATCGCGTTTGTATTCGTCAAATGATTTAAACACCGGTAAGGAAAATGGCCGACGTTGGCTAGCGTCAATATTATGTCTCCCCTTAGAGCTAGCACGTGAGTCTTTCTTAAAATGCGTTTTACTGTCAGTAGCATCATGTCTTTGTCGTGAGTGTTGTTTCGAGTTGCGGTGCCTGATTTTGCTTTGCTCAAGTCTTTTGAAGCTTTCGTTATTTTGTCGGGGAGTAGAGCATGCAGACGAAATTTCGTTCGGTGTGTGGACACGACTTGACACTTCGAGGTCATCCAAAGTACCAAACGCATCGAATGAAGACAATGACGTACTCATTGAATCACATGACCCTATAGACCTCGGCGTTAAACTTTGACCCGATTTCTTTGCCCTTGGAGGTTTTTTCGGAGATTTCTTTCTATTCTCCATCAAATCCAAACACCCGTTGTTTCTACTGGTTAAATTGTCACCATTCACACGAGTCATTCGTGGTGTTTTATCACTTGCGTTACTTTGTCGGGTACTGTGTTTACCGGTCTTGCTTTTGTTGAGACAATTTCCCTGAGACACATGTTTGCTTGCGGGCCTTGATGTCCTACACTGGTCGTTCGTAGAGGCCGTTGTCTTCTGCTCCTTCTCTGTAAGCATACAAAGATATCTGCATTAACATTATGTAGTGGTATTGCTTTTTTAAATTATGATTACCTGAACCAGTGCTTAACGTTTGTTTAAACATCGCGACTTTCAAATAAAAAAAAAAAATGTTAGACATGTATGTCCGCCCCCCCCCCAATTTGCAGTACAGTCGTCCCTCTGACCTTTAACTTAGATCTCCCGATAAGATTTGGTTGGTAATTGAACTTGGCCTCAATTTTATGTTATAAACAGTTTCAGAAAGTTTGTTGACGATCTCATGAAAACTGATTGAGAAAGAGAGCGGAAATCATCGCGAAGCAGTAGTTTTAGAAATTCAAGGGCAATAACTTCAAATTGACTAGTGTGATTTGGTTGGTGATTGAACTCGTTCTCCGTATTATGCTTTTTAAAATTTTCAGAAAGTTTGGTGACTCTCAGATGAAAACTGGCGGAGTTACACATTTTAAAGTCTTTACTCCTAATTAATGTATTGTGTTTTAAACAAGCTACAGTTTTGAGTAAAATTGTGTGGTTTTAAAACGAAAATTTATTACTAGTCATATAATATACGTAAACCTACAGTATGTGTTGCTTGCTCTTAACAGACATCAATACCATAACACCCAATACCCATGGAAAAACATTCGAGTTCATGCATAAGTTGTACAAGTTAAACCCAAAGTACTTTTGCTATTTCAAGAAAGACAGAATTATTAATGTCATCCCATTATTTTAATCGTCGCCTGTGATTATTTAAATACGAGTTATTTCAAAAGGTGTTTGCCACTTACGACACGTCAAGATTTATAGTTCATACTACAATAATATCTAAAATCAGCTTGTCAAATGAAATGTAACATTCTATAACCTCGACATGTTCAAAGCTCATATTTCATACTATTCACCGAAGTCTGACAAAACAAAAATCCATGAATGTAGAATCTATTACTAGTATATTCGCCTCGCTCTGGGAAAACTGGGCTTTATGCATGTCCGTAAAGTGTTGTCCCAGATTAGCCTGGGCAAGCCGCAGAGGCTAATCAGGGACGACATTCCGATTTTATGGAATGTTGCGTGAAAAAGAAGTCTCTTCTTAGCGAAAATCCAGGCTAATATGTGATGACACTGCGCACATTCATTAAGCCCCGTTTTCACAGAGCAAAGCTCATATCTTTTATCACAATAAAGAACTCATATATAAAATACATGTAACTTTTACCCATGGGACGATCGTCCTAATTAAAACGATGATAGTTTATCACACAAATATGCATAACAGTATTGATTTATGAGGATCAAAATCGTCATAAATATAGAATAAAAAGTAATAATGTGTCGTTTTTTTGTCGCCAACTGATAAAATGTTATTTACCGACTGGTTCCAAAAAGTTTCTTGGCACATAGCCCTGGCTGCCATCCGGTTTTTGCACCCATAACCAGTCCGGGTCACGTGCGTCCAGCACAAACACGATGTCGTCTGCGTGCACAGAAATGTCGTATGCGTCTTTACCTGAAGATTATATTAATTTAAAATGAACTCGTGTTTTTTTGTTTATTAAATTATATATTATTTTTAAGTGAACAATTTTGATATTTTCATTTATGGTTATGTTTCTACACATATTTCTAAGTATCCAACTTCGACGATGGCACGCATGTGATATGTACATGTTTTAATTTATGTCTTAACCACGACCTTGTAACGAATTCCCAAAACTTATAAAGTTCACCGAATGTATCTTCCATGTTGCAATATTTCAGTCTTCATATATTTTTGTTATGTTAATGAAACATTTTTACGATCTTTCTTGCACCTAGTTTATTTAACCATATTCAGTTGGTATATTGCTTACTTGATAGTGTTATATCTTTTATATAAGGACCATATTTGTGTGTATACTAAATACTATAAAACCTATCCCCAAATCGCTTTAAAAGATTTCCTATACTTATGACACTAGTACACTAAATATACATGTAATGTGTACTATTAGATTCACGCGTTCCGTTTTTTTGGCATTCATGTTTTACATTTCTGACTGAATAAGTTCATTTGATTAATATCGTTTTAGACGCGCGTTTGGTTTGTGATAAATGTTCATTTAAGTCTGAGGTACGGCTATCCCTCAAACCGGTTTAAATCCCTTATGCTTTGCATTGGCCGTTTCAATGCGTTGATCCCAGTGTTAATCATTTTATGTTGAAAGTTGATGTTCTGACATAAAAGTAGTAGATAATAACAAGAGATTCTAGAGTCTGATAGAGTTTCTTTAGTAAAATTGTTTGCTATGTTATTAAGTTGTGGGAATGATATAACTTACTCGTGGTACCGACTTAATAATTCGTGGTAACGACTTGGTAGTTCGTGGGGGAAAAAGCTAACTTATTCGTGGCAATACAATAATCAACCAATCAGAATAAATGCTTGGTAACTTGTCCTGATAACGGGCTGGCTGAAAGTGCCAAATCGCGAGCCGGAAATCCACGTCCAAACAATCCCATATTCCGAATTAATGCACGCGATCGTCAATGAAACAATCGACAGAAGAAAGCTACAAGGGCACTTCGTTTATTATACGCGCCATTTCATAACACCGTCTTTTATATACGAAGATTACGTCGTTGTTTTAATATGATGCGCATTTTACTTTAGAATTGTGAATATCATTATTCGTCATTTTATCAGTGTAGGAATGTACGCCTAGTTTGCATAAACGCCGCCCTTTAATGTTAGCATTCTGACGAATCATCGTGAAAGGCAGTCATAAGCCGCTAAAGGTAAACCAAGCATACCCACACAGGCTTTCGACATTAGCTGCTACCTCAATGCTTCCTCCACTGCTACCCCCTTCCCCCAGCTGCTACCCTCTTCCTCCCCAAAGACTCAAAATTGTCCAGTTGCTATACATACTAACAAGACAAAAAAGTAAGTAAAAAACAAATACCTATATATTAAATGTAAAAAAAAATCTACTCACTTTTTTGGTTTGTTATTGTGTATAACAAATGGCCAAGGTTGAGGGTTTTGGGAGGGGGTAGTAGCTGGGAGGAGTGGGTAGCAGCGTGAGAGGGGGTAGCAGCTTATACCGATAGCCTGTGCATAACCATATATCCCTTTGAGTGCTGGAACCGGATTTTGAAGGCCTTTGCAAACAGTTTGGATCCAGATGAGACGCCACAAAACGTGGCGTCTCATCAGGATCCAAACTGTTTGCTATTCTGATAGTTTTCTTTGAAAAAAATCAAAGAAAATGCTAATTTTAGAAATTAAGCAGACAACATTTTAGCAGACGACACATTTCCCAGCATGCAAAGGGATATACCTTGATGTTTTACTAAGCACATCGATCAGATGCTACTGATTAACTAATAACAAATCGTGATACAACTTATAACATACTTCTGTAATCGTGCAATACGGAGTAAATCCCGGTCAAAATGGAATTCTGTTCGTCGTCGTTCGAAATATCACATTTCGCTTGCGTTGACACGTCACTTCCGGTTGACGATCTCAAGTTAGCCTCCGAGCGACTCTGAATATTGGCTGAATCAGTCCGAGACCGGGAATCAGTCGATGGACTCTCGTACGATCGGACGTTGATTTCCGAATTGTCGTCTGTTCCGGAATCGTACGAATATCCATTAGACCGAGACAAGTCGTCTGCCACGTCACTGGCGCACGAGTTTGATCTGGTTCCCTCGCTTTCGATTGTGACTTTGCGAGGAATGACGTCAATGTGAAGTGTACGTCTGCTGCTGTTACTTTCCGGCGTAGAAGAAGCGGATACAGAACGACTTGACGACAGTGACAGGGAGGGTACTCCGAGTTTCGCGCAGGATGAAAACGGTATGAATCCTTCCTTGCGGTCGTCTGTGGTCACGAACGCCCAGTCGCCTTCTCTGTAAATGAAATTGACCTTTTGACCTTGCTTAACGGTAACCTCTTGTGGCGCGCACGCGTGGAAGGAGTGCAAGACTATTCGCCGGGACTCCGGAGTTGTGTAGCTGAGTTCAACGAGGTCATCTAGCGTCACGGTATCGACGCTGTCCGATCTGGATAGCCGACCCGCAAGGCTCCCGAATCCTTAAGGAAAAAAAGGGAATACATGTAGTACAATTACAAATAAATCAGACTTGTTCTAAAAAAATGGGGCTTAATGCATGTGCATTAAATGCAACACTTTCCGCTTTTATGGAATATATCGGTTAAAGGAAGTCTCTTTGTCTAAAGGAAAATCCAGTCTTTGCGAAAAGTGTCGTCCCTGATTAGCCTGTGCGGATTGCAAAGGCTAATCTTGAAAGACACTACGCAAATGCCATAATCCCCGTTTTCCCAGAGCGAGACTCATATAAAAAAAAAATCCAGTTGCATCAGCAGGATATAATATTCATCATCACTACAAGGTTTAAGCCAATGCCCAAAACAAGTCAAACACAAATGTGTAAATGTATTTTTGCACTCTGCTCTCGCAAATCATGCAAGTGTTAATATTTCAAATTATCGATTGCAAGCAATTCTGTAAGATTCAGAAAATATACAAACGAAACATACATGAAACCAGTATCGACAATGCGACTTTTGGTGTATATGAACAGTTTAGGTAACGTTGAAATAGAATCTTTGAAAAGTGTTTCTTTCTTGTTGATATTTATTTATCAATTTCATACAAAGATTAAAGCAACGGAGCCTGGAAACTCGTGTGCATTGATATTTTTATTTCGTTTTTTAGCAATGACATTTGGTCTTGGTTTATACGCTAGTTTTAATACATGGTCATGGCATATCAAAAAGGTACAACAACGTGCCAACGTAAATGTATCTCTTAATACACCCATAACATCAGCGTCGTTCTGCGAAAACTGGACTAAACGAATTTGCGTTAAATTTCATCCCATATTTGCCTGTGAGTCCGCGCAGGATTATCATGGACGACACTTTCCGTTTTAATGGTTTTGTTCGTATAAAGGAAGTATCTTCTTAGTAAAAATCCAGTTAAGGCGAAAAGTGTCGTCCCAGATTAGCCTGTGCGGGACGACACTTTACGCGCATGCATTAAGTCCCTTTTTGCAAAAAAGGAGGCTCATAAAAACAAACGTACCTTTCTTGTGTTTTAATCTGCCAAACCCACTGGGGCAAAGAAACGCCATTGCCGAATGCGTCCGCAAGAATATATCACGTGTGTGTTCATCCAAATTACCTACTGACTTTCAAAATCCGAACTTAGAGTCCTTGAATAATTATGCAAAACCTTGTTTAGGATCGTGCCATTTTGACGATATAATAACACAACTAACCGTGCATTTCCCTGTCGACACTATTCATTACTGTTGTGTTTAAGGTCAGTCAACTTAGTGATACTAGTTAACTATATGATTCGATTTATTTTTCTATTTGATTTCTGTTACCTGCCATACACTTTCTTATTGACGGCAGAAAACCATACGCTTAGTTTTTATACAATAAGTCTGTCAAACGCCGATATACCGGGTATGTCCTTGTATTAAAATACGTACATATACATGTAATGTTGTGTTTAAGTAAAACAGTTTCTTTCTAGAATAAACACTTTTTATCAACACTTAGTTACAAAGTTTCACACAATTCCTTGGTTTTGATTGTTTACAATTCATTGTAGAAACAACAATTTCACTTCGTTGTTATACCCCCCTAATATTAAATCACAAATACCACTTTTTCGCACAAAATTCCATTCACTTAGCAGTTTCTGACCGATCCACTGTTAAAGCCCAGTGCTTCATAAATAGACCAACGTACATTTAAACTATTAATCGTATTGTTCTTATGTGACAGCTCACGAAGCTTTTGTCCTCTATACTTATGTTACGAATGGCGGAAACCTGATCACTGATATAGGCTCGTATTAATTACCAGTGTCCGATTTCAAAACGCATTTAAGGAATTCAATTGTGATAACATCTTTAAAACACTGTTATTGAGCGTTTAACGCCAGCTTTGTATGATCCATTTAATGTTTTAGATGCTATCCACGCGTTTCTCGAAGAACCACACTAAGCACGTAAAATACTTATATCGTATCGGTATTTAAAAACATACAAAGTTTATTGCACTCAGGCGTGTTTAAGGCGTGCCTTTTATTACAGATATGTTGTGAGAAACAACACACTGCGCAAAACATCCAATACGTCAACGATAACGGTTCAGTAAATAAGTCGTACAAACTATAACTACACCATAAAAGCATCACAAAGTAGCTCACAGCCTCTGTATCAAGTCCAATATGTACGAATAATACGGTAACCTAATTCTGACTCACTAAAACACCTTTATTGCAATATATACGATATTTTATTGCAAACCGCAAAAATGTTGTTCTATGAAGTGAAAACAACATAAGAAGCAGGTATGTTAACCTTCATCTATGAAACAATACCGTAAAAATTCTATAACGGATTATTTCTTTTGTGTACATGGATTAAAAGCCTTGCCTGACTGGCGACAAAGAGATTTAATTAAGATTATTAATAATTGGCACAAATAGGTATAATGATAGTACGTTATTAACACTGGGATTTAATAGTGTTGTTTGTTTATAATCGGATACTACCTAGGTCAGCGATCCCTAATTGGTACCCGATTATCGCACCTTGGCAAGTCTAACTTGCCAATTCTATACATCATTGCCAATCTTGTTGTGGGTTATTGAAGTATTATCTAGTATAAGTTTGCATCTTTTTAAGTATTATCTATTATACGTTTGCGTCATTTGAGGCATAAGTAAGTATAAGTTTGCGTAATTTGAAGTATTATCTAGTATAAATTTGCGTCATTGGAAGTATTATTTAATATTAGTTGGCGTCATTTGAGTCATTTCAAGTATTATCTATTACACGTTTGCGTCATTTGAGGCATTATTTAGTATAACTTTGCGTCATTTGAAGTATTATCTAGTATATATTTGAGTCATTTGAAGTATTATCTAATATAAGTTTGCGTCATTTGAGGCGTTATTTAGTTTATGTTTGTGTCATGTGAAGTATTATCTAGTATAAGTTTGCGTCATTTGTATTATTATCAAGTATACGTTTGCGTCATTGAAATATTACCTAGTATAAGTTTGCGTCATTTGAAGTCATATCTAGTACATGTTTGCGTCATTTGAAGTATTATCTAGTATAAGTTTGCGTCATTTAAAGTTTTATCTAGTATAAGTTTGCGTCATTTGCAGTATTATCTAGTATACGTTTTCGACATTTGAAGTATTATTCAGTATAAGTTTGTATCATTTGAAGTATTATCTAGTATAAGTAAACGTCATTTGAAATATTGTCTAGTATACTTTTGCGTCATTTGAAGAATTATCTTTTATAAGTTTTTGTCATTTGAAGTATTATCTAGTATAATTTTGCGTCATTTGCAGTATTATCTAGTATACGTTTTCGACATTTGAAGTATTATTTAGTATAAGTTTGTATCATTTGAAGTATTATCTAGTATAAGTAAACGTCATTTGAAATATTATTTAGTATACGTTTGCGTTATTTGAAGAATTATCTTTTATAAGTTTGTGTCATTTGAAGTATTATCTAGTATAATTTTGCGTCATTTGAAGTATTATCTAGTATAAGTTTGCGTCATTTGCAGTATTATTTAGTATACGTTTTCGACATTTGAAGTATTATTTAGTATAAGTTTGTATCATTTGAAGTACTATCTAGTATAAGTAAACGTCATTTGAAATATTATTTAGTATACGTTTGCGTTATTTGAAGAACTATCTTTTATAAGTTTGTGTCATTTGAAGTATTATCTAGTATAAGTTTGCGGCATTTGTAGTATTATCTAGTATAAGTTTGCGTCATTTGAACTATCATCTAGTATACGTTTGAGTTATTTGAAGTATTATCTAGGAGACTTTTTCGTCATCTAATAGGACAAATGCATTTAGCTATCATTTAAAACAAGAAAAATATTTTAGAACGATATACGGCGTTGATGTTTGAGTTTGCTGGTGGCCGATCTTCAGACTGAAGATCAAAGGGTACCGAAAAGGTCACACAAAAAAATCAACTGATTTCGTGAGTTGGCTGTGAAGCTATTATAATCGCGTAACCTTTCTTTATGAGATTCAATAGTTTAAATCGGTTTACATCGTTGCAAAACGCAATGTTGCATTCCTATAATTTTAAAAATAGTCTGTGCAGAAATAGAATTTTTATTCATTTCGGCGGGATTTTTTTTCCAACATTTTATTGGATATAAATATTGGCCAAAACTTGTGTTTGACAACTACGCCGAAAACAAACACGTCAAGTCAAACCAATCGCTATATGTGGCGTGTTCTGAAAACTGGGCAAAATGCTTGTGCGTAAAGTGTCATCCCAGATTAGCCTGTGCAGTTCGCACAGGCTAATCAGNAAAAAAAAAAAAAAAAAAAATAATAAAATCGCCCGTTATTAAGCATTTTTGAGGGAAAGATTTTTCAATGAATCAAAGCATTTATTTTATTTGAGATTTAATCTTGAGGACCTGGTTCCCGAGCGAGGCACCTCATCGCACAATTCCTTTCTCCTCTGTCGTCTTATTTGAAGAAAAAAAATCAGTGCTATACTGTATAATACAAAATTATGTTCCGGACAATATAAATTCTATATTTGACATTTGACTTGGAACGGTGACCGCGAACTTCAACCTAGGGAAAGTTGTTGCGCGCGACAATCGATCAAAAACAATAATTGCGCCTCGCGATCTGGGAAAACGGGGCTTTATGCATGTGCGTAAAATGTCGTCCCAGATCAGGGACAACACTTTCCGCCTTAACTGGATTTCGCGTAGAAGAGACTTCCTTTAAACGAAAAATACCATAAAAGCGGAAAGTGTCGCCCCCGATTAGCCTGTGCGGACTGCATTAAACCCCGTTATCCCAGATCGCGGATCAATTATGCTTCGTCACTTTTGCCACTTTCCCGCGTTCGACACTTTGTCGCACAGCGCATGCTACTTCTGCCAAGTTATTGGAAAGACTAGCTCACGGTGCCTATACCACGTGACTTCTTAAGATCTGTGTTGGGAGAATAAAGCGCGACCCAGTTAACATTTTTAAGGATGTCTTTTTAAATATTTCACCATTTTTTATGTAATAAAGTGGAGAGAACGCTCATTCGTGAGGGTTTTCTATAGGTATCATGCTTTTTTTCAACAAATAAGTATCTCTTTAGTAAAGTGCAACCGCGCGTTTGAACGGTTAGAAAAATGTCGGATCAGTGAGGGGACTTCATATTACAAACGCGCGGTTGAACTTTACTGAAACAAATACTTATTTGTTTAAAACAATCATGATACCTATAGAAAACTTTCACGAATGAGTGGGCTTAAAAATGTTATCTGGGTCGCGCTTTATTCTCCCAACACAAATCTTAAAAGTCACGTGGTATAGGCACCGTGTATCTATGATAAAAACGTTTTATTGCGACAAATAGTTAAGGATTGCTTCCTATGATATTTCGGCCGCGTTCCTGCATGAGCGCGGTAATAGGTCGCACAATGCAAACCAACTCTACCGTATTATTAGAAAATCTATGGATATTGGACAAATTATGCTCCAGGACAAAGTGTTTTGTGAGTACTATTTGACATTGAATTGCTCGACATCGGGCATGTTTTTTACGTTCAAAACGTCGTCTCGTCACTGCAATCACTTGTGCCATGTTATTAGAAACTTAACCATTGCTGAAAAAAATGCGCTATTGACAAATTAAGACGCTTGCTCACCATCTCGAGCGAACCCATAAAACTCGTTAATAATAATAATATTAATAACATACTAATACTATAATAACAAAGATACATTTATTTTATTGTATTATTTATTTTACTCTGCTTATATACGAGTCATATTTACAAATGCATTCAAAATTTAATATCTAACTTGTTCGCACTTTAAATTTATGAAAATCTCGTAGAAGAGTTTTTTTACAATAAATTCAAAATTATCATCGTTTATGGGTTTACACAATAAATGACAAACCGGTAACCATGTTTCGGTAAATTCTACATGTCTCTGGATTTGTTGAGGTATTAAATGGCGGCCATTGTGAACGATAATTTATAATATCAAAATTTTGCGGACTGTATGTCACCCTTAACTTTCTTCTAGACTTCTTCACACCAGTGTAACATGCTTTCCGATGTTTTTCTGTAGTCTTTGTCTTCGTTGGGTTGTCTACCCTCTTTTGAGTTTTGATTGGTGAAAGCTTTTCTCGCTGTGCCAGTTCTGTCTTTCTGATTCGCTGCTTGATATCACGTGACTGCACACTTCCGTAAATGGCGGCCTTGTTGGTCATATTCTGGTTAGGTTTGATCGGTGGAATGACCAAAGATTTGTTGAAGACCTGACCAGAACACTCCATAGTTTGTTTCGTTTCACCGCTGAGGGTCGTGTCTGCATTCTTCTAAAAAAAATAACACGTGTGTTGTATTATTTCGAAACAGGACAGATGCTGGTAAAGATTTATAGGCGGTTTGTCTATTTGAGTTTAAGTCTTACATTTTTTTTTTAAATATACACATCCACACAAATGTAACTTGATATTTTCAACGATCTCTTCATAGATGCGTTAACATTTACCTGTTCAACTCATACATACATATTGCTTATAACACACTGATAAAATAAACTTGAAAATAAATATAATAATTTAATATATGTACGGTCTTTAGGCCAATTTTATTTAAACAGGCGAAAGTAAGCTCGTGTGGGTTTCTCTGCTCTGGTTGCTGCATGATTGAGTAAGTTCTCGGACTCAGAGCCGGTTTATTTACTTTGGATTTTTCGAAGATATCACATCTTCTAAAGCACTCACAGTGATCAAGAACAAATTGGCTGGAGACACCAAACTCAACGAACGATCTGAACTCAGTGTTGAACAAGTGACTGAGTTGTTAGACCTCTGCCTTAGTAGCACATACTTCATATACAATGAACAATTCTTCCAACAGAAGCAAGGTGCGGCCAAGGGATCCCCCGTATCGCTGATTGTCGCGAACTTATATATGGAGTTCTTTGAGAAGCAGGCATTGGCAACTGCCAGGAACCCACCGTCCCTCTGGCTGAGGTACGTAGATGACACCATAACAAAAATCCATGAATACTATATCCACGAATTCACGGACCACATCAACTCAATTGACGAACATATAAAGTTCACTTCAGAGGAAGAGGAAGAAGGCTGTATTCCGTTCCTGGACACATGTGTTCACGTGGCAGACGATGGGTTGACGAAAACTATTGTTTACAGGAAACCGACGCACACCGACCAGTATATGAACTTTCAGTCCATCCACAACATTGAACACAAACGATCGGTTGTACGCACCCTACTCCACAGAGCCAAAACCCTAGTAACAGAAGAAAAAGACCAGAAAGAGGAAATCGAACATGTGAAATCCGCTTTAAGAACCAACGGATACCCGGATTGGATATTCAGACTACACAAAAAGAAAGAGAAAGTAGTAGACAAAGATAAGGGAACACAAAAGAGACCTACGGCAGGCATACCTTACATCAGGGGCACCTCAGAGGTATTGTCTAGAGTATTAAAAAACATGGAGCCAACATCTTCAACAAACCATTCAATTCCATCAGACAGAACCTCGCCAAAGTTAAAGACAAAACAGACAAAATGAAGAAATGTGGTGTGATATAGCATGTCCAATATGAGGATTGTAAAAATGACTATGTAGGTGAAACAGCGAGACAATTAGACACTAGATTGAAAGAACACCTTACACGAACTTCTTCCGCCATATATGAACATCGTAAACAAACAGGACACAAGATCGACCCTTACAACACAAAAGTACTCACTTCGGAAGAACATCTATGGAAACGCAAAGTGAAAGAAGCAATTGAGATCAAACAGCGGCGGCCATCACTTAACAGGGACGAGGGACTCGAGCTACCCCGGGTGTATGACAGTCTCCTCGTATCACGTGACCCTTCACTGGTCATGTGATTGTGACGTAAGTTACCAGTAATCAGCTGATGAAGAAGATGTGATATCTTCGAAAATTCCAAAGTAAATAAACCGGCTCTTTGTCCAAGAACTGACTCAATCAGGCGAAAGTAAGGTCCACCGGCCAATGGTAAGTTTAATGGCCAAAGAAAGGTTAACCAGCCAATCTTAGGTAAATTGGCCATAGTTACTTCAACCGACCATTGTTATGGACGAAGTTAGGACAACTGGAAAAACGAGCTCAAAAAGTAAGGTCAATTGTTAGAGTGGATAAACTGTCCCAAGTTGCGATAATTTATTTAGTGCAAGGCATATCACGAATATTTCTTCCTCTTACGGATGTTGGTTTGTCTTGTCTGTGCAGGAACGTGACCTGTACGTTGACCGGATTTTCATCGCCGAAGATGGTCTGGTCCCCGAGGATGGAGACGTCAATCTGACCGTCGCGGTAACTCGCCGTGGAGCGCAAGTGTACCGGAACCGTTGGCTTGCCTTTTTCAAGGCTCGAAACCTTGAAAGAAATGTGATACCTATTGAACACGTATCCAAATATTTATACACAGTACAATTGGTTGAGTGTTTTATGCCACACTGCATGTCACAAGCGGATAATGTTCCAGCTACATGTTTATATTGTAAATAATTGGCTGAATGTATCACGCATATTATATATACAGTATTGCAGAACTATGCATTCTATTGCTTTGGAAAGCATTTTGAAACGTAAGTGTCAACCAACTACTGCTACTTATTCCTTCTCAATAGTAAATCGGCGATGTTTGTTCGTGTTTGTTGTTTTCAAGTTGAGGAAGCATCTTGTATATGTTGTGTGGTGTTTGAGTTAAGATTTACTAACTATATTTAGTAAATTATAATATTTAAATAAACCATTACAACATTTATGCAATAAAAAGCATTTCATGTTTAATAGAATTAATTTGTATTACCTTTGCAGACGATGAAAATTGCTTTTTAGCTTGGAATGATTCCCGGCCCGCACTGTGTACCAGCTTTTTGTCCAGTTCCCTACCATCAGCTCGCACTCGGGTACCAGCCCCGTTGTGTACACTGCCAGGTGGGAGCACGGGATGAATACGTCGTATCGTCTGCTGTTCGAGCACAAGCGCACGCCTGTCACGTGCTGGATTGTTTAGTTTACATGACGTCACATCCGTCTGCGTACTGCTTACAGTGTTTTCCTGGCCGGCTGAGCGACGGCGTCTGCCACCTATTGTGAATAATAGAATGCAATTGGAGTGCGGGCACATGCACGGGATTCTAGAAAAGAGCGATTTTGCATTTCATTTTGTAATTTACATGAAATTACATAGTCTACTGACATTTTTTTATTTTGAAGATTGCAAGGCTAGGCGCTTATAGTACCTGGCATAATAATATGATGCATTAATTCTATATGTTTCCTTTATTTAAAATAGTTCAATAATTGTAAGTAAATCCGCAAATGTCACGATACCATGAACACATATAAAGAATAAAACGCCTAATGGTGCCGTACAGTAATCATTCACAATTCTACTACGTTCTGTCTTAATAATCTTAAGTTACCCGTACCCGATCGTTTTATTTGATAAACTGTTAGTGTTTACTAGTTTTAATGATCAATTACGCAGAACTGCGAGAATTACAAGTCACTTGCTATATTATGAGATATGAAATATCGGCCTACCATGGTCATTTTGCCTGCCCACCACGTCTTGCTGCAGATCCTCTCTGCCGCCCCTTTTCCTCACTTCGCGGTCCGGTTTCGCCTGCGGGTTGTCACGTCCGGACTCCACACTCGACCCTCCAGAATAACGTATTGGGACGCCATCTATCGGAATCGACGCTGGGGTGAACCCGGTGCGCGTAACAGCCGGGGTAAATTCTACGCGCGTGCTACATGATGGTGAGTCGCTTGTTAACGGAGACCTTTCGTGACATACGCTTCTTTCTTCATTGCAGTGCATTTCCAGTGTATCTCCATTCAGTTCATCTCTATCTACGCTACAATGAGGATGATTCGTTGGGTGGATCAGAATCCCGTCTGCTTGTCGGGCTTCTGTTGAGATCACTGACTGGTTGTGCAATACCCTTGACCCGTACTGATCCTGGCGACTTATGTTGACGATAGGATCTGTATCGGTTTTGTTATTGGTCCTGGCATTCGTTGGGGTTAAACGCTTCTGATTATCTGCATTGATATCTTTGCATAGTTTACTCACATCTTTGCAATCAGTCGGCGTTTCTCATTTAAGTTTCGCCAAGCGGGCAAACCGCTGCGCCTGCAGTGGCATGTTACGAGTTTGTGCCAAGGAGTTGAGAATCGCCATCTGCAGATAGTGATTGTCGTCCTCGTCATCTTTTTCGCAGTCAGATACATCCAAACCACAACTCGGAGCGCCATCTAACCTCGCACGCTCTGACTTCCGCTTTTCGCCATTATCGTAGCTACTCGATGCTTTGGGACACTCGTCATAAAACGCATGGATGTCACCATCGCTTTCATTGTCTTCCTGGGACATATCTTCTCCCTCTTCCTCTTCACACGCATCATTGTCTAAGCAGTCGCCTTGCGCACCATTATCCTCATCTTTGTATTCAACAGCGTAGCTTTCTTCGTCCGAATAACCACAGTTTTCATCATCGTCGCTTCCGTTGCCAGAGCTGCTGGATTCCTCTGTTTCATCGCTTAAGTCGCTTTCATTGATACCATCGTCTTGTGCCTCTTCATCCCCTGTCGTTTCGCGGCTCTCCGATTCTTGATCTCGGTCCGAGTTCGATCCTTTCTCGGCGCTTTCTTCGTCACATTTTGAACACGCGCTGGAATTCTTACCGGAAGAGTCGCTGACGTTTTTGTCACTCTCGTGTTCATGTTCTACCACGCGTTTATCCGTATGTCCTGATGGAATGTTGATTACGAGCGACATCGTGTCTCTTAAAGAATTATTATCTTCAATTTTTACTATGACCCAGTCGTCGGCATCATCATCAAAGTGAGGCTGTGCATCCGACCTTGTCGATTTACCGCAATCGGCCATAAAAGTTACAATGCCGTTTTAAAATGTCATGTTAACTTATTTTTAATGTTTGTGTTTGCTTAAACTCCGCGAGTGTGCATGGCCCATGATAGATTCACGACGTTGCCATGACGTGACATCATACAAGTTGACGTATGTATTATGACGTCACATTTCGTGACTGACAATTATTCGTACAAACGTTATGCATATATTTTAGTAACTATTCAACGTCGGTTTCCATTTAACAAGTAAACATACACGATCAAGCTTTAACTTGCAACAAAACACGTAGCATAATATTTAATTATACAAATTGAGCAATATATAGAACTTTTCAATAAATAAAAACAGGCAATATATTATATGTAAATCTACTTTTATACATTAGGTTATAGGTATTGCATGCAAATAATTGATGATTCAACTCAATCAATATATAATACCAAAATTACATTAAAAAAACTCACACACAACAACAAGCGTTTTAGATAACCAAATACATGAAAATCTAGATAAGCATCTAAAACCACGCAGCAATTTCAAATAAATTTCAGAAACATCTCTGAAATGCACAGAAAAACGTACGTATTTTACTGCGCTTATCTCGTTCAGAAAACTGCTTCGTTTGTTAATTGTAACCAATGAACATGGAATAATGAAGGTTTGTCACTATTTGCGCCACGTTCTAGGATAACTGGGCTTAATGCATGTCCGTAAAGTGTCGTCTCAGATTAGCCTGTGTAGTTTAATCAGAGACGAAATTTCCCGCTTTTATGAAGTTTTTCGTGTAAAGGAAGTCTCTTCTAAATAAAAAAATCAGTATTAGCGGAAATGGTCGACCCCGATTACCACGTTCCGACTATACAGGCATCCCTGTGACGACACTTTTCGCACATGCATTACGCCCCGTTTTCCCAGAGCGCGACACATTTAAAGTTTAAAACCACTGTTCCATGATCCGGTTATATCGTTCACTGTTTTCATAAAAGTTTCGCCATGGTGTTGATTCTCTGAAATTAGAAACCAGCATGAGGACCTTCCTGACTATTAGTGGAAACAAGATGGAGATATATTTTACTGTGACATTTCAACGGTTCATACGCTAATATATGAAATACGCGTACTAAGGTTATCTTGTAGTTAGTATTTATAAGCACGTTGCTTAACTTAAAGGTCTCGTTTTCTTTAAACCTACAGGTCATATTTATAACTATCAGTAAAATATTAGTAAACAATTTTCAGTGGGTATAAAATGGCTGCCTGACACATATACCTCGCGTTCATTAGATCCCTATAACAGTTGTTAAATTAAATAGTTGTCCCCTGGGACACTTTAAGCGGGCGCGGGAAAATCAGTAGAAGTAATGAACTCGTTATGCATGAGAGCCGCACATGTTATAGGTCTCAGTGACACCTACTCCTGGTGGTCCTATACACCAGCCCAGACACCCACACTTGCTGGTGGTCTCAGTTACCGAGTACCCATGTCTCTCGTACAGGTTGCGCGCTCGGTTGTCCGTCGTCACGTCCAGAAATATCAACTACAAAGCACAATTGAAATATATAAAAAACAAAAAACAATTGACAACTGATCACGGTAATTCTATATGAGCGAAAGCTTTAATGTAATAATGAGGATTTTAGTGATCATTGTGATTATGGTGATTATGGTCAAATGGATGATGATGATGATAATTTAATAAAAAACATTGTAATTATAAATACGATACTGATGAAGACGACGGCCATGATGATGATGATGATGATGATGATGACGACGACGACGACGACGACGACGATGATGATGATGATGATGATGATGATGATGATGATGATGATGATGTTGATGATGATTATGATAATAATGAAAGTGACGACGATGCGGAAGAGATGCCCATGTCTCACCTTACACTGTCGATGTCGGGCTTCCATCTCCGCTCTCTCCATAAGCACCCTGCCGACGCCTAAACCCCGCACAGCGGCCTCTACCGCTATATTTTCTATGTAGCACGTATCACGTGGTACTTGTACAAGCGACATCAGTCCGAAGCAGATGTATCTTTAACCATACATTTGCGTTTTTATATGAGCCTTGCTCTGTGAAAAGGGGATTTAATGCATGTGAGTCAAGAGTCGTTCCAGGTTAGCCTGAGCAGTCCGCGCTTGCTTTTCAGGAACGACACTTTCCGATTTTATTTTATTTTTTGTTTACAGGAAGTCTCTTCTTGACGAAAATCCAGTTTAGGCGGAAATTGTCGTCCCTTATTAACCTGTGCGGACTGCACAGGCTAATCTGGAACGACACTTTACGCACATGCACATGCCATTTTTTTCAGTCCGCGTTTCAACTATATGTTGCTCGATTGTTGCACGTAAAATGAAATATTTTCACTCTGCAATTCGCATGCCAAGTTAACCCATTTATGCCTAGCGTCTAGAAAAAAGGCCTTGGCAAACAGCGTAGACCCAGATGAGACGCCGCATGATGCGGCGTCTCATCAGGGTCTGCGCTGATTGCTTAAAGGAATTTCTGTAAGAAATATTCTAAATATAGAAATAAACATACTAGACATCCCTAATTTTGGAAATAAATTGATCCAATTTAGAAGGATGGAAGAGTCCACTAGGCGAAAATGGGTTAATTAATACAGTTAAACGCTATACGAGTTTTGTGGTGATACATGTATTTACCAAATTACCTTTCATGTTATCCATTTCCATTAATTTTTAACCATAAAGAAAAAAAAATACATTTTATATAATAAAGTCATTGTTTCGCTTTTTATATACATATCATATTGGCTTTCCCTTTTGAAACTTTGTTGAAACGTTTCATTTTCCCAATCTGAGATAATGTCCCCTAAAATAATATTTAGTTCCCTTCTATCAAATATTAAAGATTCGGTTTTTCAAAATTTAAATTGTGCACATTAATTGATCTCTATTATTGAGCCGCGTACTGGGAAAACTGCGCTTAATGCATGTGCGTTAAGTTTCATCCCAGATTAAACTGTGCAGTCCGCACAGGCTAATCAGGGACGACTCTTTCTGTTTTAAAGGTGTTTTTAGTTAAGTGTAAGTCTTTTCTAAACGAAAATCCCACTTTAAGCGGAAAGTGTCGTCCCTGATTAGCCTGTGCGCACTACACAGCCCAGTTTTCCCAGAAAACTCATGCACCCACACCAGCGGTGTTCTAGGTTTAAGTTACCTCAATGCGTGCCAGCCTCCCAACTCTGCCACGTGTTGTAGCGTACTGAAAGCCAAAGTGAGTCGTGTTCTGAGAAAACTGGGCATAATGCTCGTGCGTTAATTGTCATCCCAGATTAGCATGTGCAGTCCGCACAGGCTAATCAGGGACGACAATTTCCGCTTTTATGAAATTTTTCGTTAAAATGATGTCTCTTCTTAGCGAAAATCCAGTTTAGGCGGAAAGTGTCGTCCCTGATTAGCCTGTGCGGACTGCACAGGCTAATCTGGGAGGACACTTTACGCACATGCATTTTGTCCAGTTTTCTCAGGACGCAACTCAATTATGTATTTGTTTGCCCAATAAAATTTGTCGAGAGATGCGCGCGTCTCGAAAAAGCGCATACAAAACTAGAGGAAGAGGAAAAATAAATGACGTACCTTAAAACAATTGCACATATAGCTGAAAAAACATGTGCGCAGCTTTTCAAAGAGATTCTATACTCGAACCGTGTACCACAACATGAATTGAAACGTGATACAGTTATAAAACATTAACCTTAAAAAATGTGTATATGATAAGATTATAACAAAAATGTAAGGTATGAAATCATTTTATCGGGTTGGGGTGGGGGGGGGGGAAACGCCTCTTCCGAACACCAAACATACCCCCACCCACACTTCGCCCATCTGAATCGCCTAGCATATTGAAGTACATATCAAAGGTGGTTTGCGTTTGCTTATGATATTAATTGGTAAATACATCATTTTGTATGAAAAATAATCAAAAATCGACTTCTATGAAAAATAAATTCACTATAAAATATCAATAAAAACATGTGCGCTATTTTTTTCAGCTTTTTTTTAAAGAGATTCTATACTTGAACCGTGTACCATAACATGAATTGAAACGTGATACAGTTATAAAACATTAACCTTAAAAAAATAATTAAACAAGGTATTCAACTCAAAATGACTCGAATATAGGGTGCATCGCTTTGAACAGCCATTACTTCGTCAAATATGCAGCGATGTCCATGAACTCGGTCTTATTAAACGCAGAAATGAATTTCCTTTCTGGAAATGTACATATCTTGCAATATTTTTACAAATGATGGGTCAAATTTTAAGAGATAACACGATGCACAACACGCGTGACACACAGTTTGCTCATTTGTTCGCAGTATCTGGAAAGTTGAACCGGTAATACAGTGTTTCAGGTATCCGCATTCGTGTAGAAATTGCAAATAAAGGTTGAAAATCGCAAAAACTGTTGACAATTTAACCATAGAAGTGTTTGATTGTATGTTAGGATTGTAATAAATCTGTGTACATGCTTCATTTCCCTACATTTTTGTGTAGCTACTAACATGACAATTATGAAATGGTGTTTTGTTTGTTTGCACATGTTGACAATATTGTCAAGCCGACTCAAATCGAGACCCCACCAGGCGAGTGCCGTAACACTAGAATTCGTAGAGTGCCCCATATGCTTACATTCTGTCTGTGTCTCCGTGGAACCTGAGCGCGATAACTCCCACGGGCGACCCGTCCAGTTCCGCCACGAACGTCCTAGACCGGAAATCGTCTGCCTGAGCAAGATGGAAGGCGGTCAGGTGACGAACGGCGATCGGCAGTCTGGGATTGTAAAATAAAATGCATTCTGATATGGTTTGACACGTGGAATGTGTTTGGGATTCCACAATGTAAACAACCATTTAACATACGAATGCGTAACATCAACATCATGCATTTAAGCAAGAAAGATGCTTTTTAGAAGATACCACGCCAGTGATTAGCTCTTATGCTACCATTACGTTGCTAAGGAAACCAGGATTCATATTTATAAAGCTGCTTGATACAACATGCGTAAGTATATTAACAAGATATGAATTCACATGTGGGACTGTTTCGTGTACATTTTTGTTCTATAATTATTTCTGGATATTGCATTTGATTGTCATCTTTTAGTAGAGTACTTAAAAGACGACGATCAAATACACATCCTTTTTTCATCAGGTTTGTAATATAGCTCATGTGTGATAAAGTAAGACGAACATTATATGTTGGACTGTCCCCTACAAGCCTATTTCAACACAAGTATTGCCCCTCCACGGGAAATTCCAGGTTACATATTCGCCCACAATACAATCTCTTATCTTTATTATCACTTATCTTATTTTTGTCCAAGCTGACGGATCCATGTAAAACTTCAGCTTATATTATAATTAAATCATTAATGAACATAGACTATGAAGAAAGTATAAGTTCATTTGAGCTGCGCTCTGAAAAAAAACAAGGCTTTATGCATGTGCGTAAAGAGTCGTCCCAAATAAGCATGTGCACAAAGGCAAATCAGGGACGACACTTTCCGCTTTTATGGAATTTTTCGTTTAAATGAAGTCTCTTGTAAACCAAAATCCACTTTAGGCGGAATGTGTCTTCCCTGATAAGCATGTGCGGACTGCACAGACTACCCTGGGACGACACTTAACGCACGTGAATTAAGCCCCGTTTTCCCAGAGCTAGGCTTATTTACTTTGCCTCTGTGATATTGTGTACGTATTTTCCCTTGAACCCCTCTACGATGAGTCGAGCAGCGAATTCCGCGTGTTCTCTTGTATTCATCAGTGTACGGACGGACACTCCGGGGAACGATTCAGACTCGTTGCTATTGGAAACGGGTTGCGTAGTTACCATGGTTACCCGTGACATATTTCGGCGCCCTTGACCGGATATCGCCTTTGTGTACTTGTTTGTCGTTCGCGGTAACCAACCGCTAAGCGTGTGAAACAAAAAAAAATTTTTTTTGTAGAATACTCAATGTTTTGAACTTATTGGAATTTAATTAATGTGAAGATTTACGGTATATACTTACGAGAACTAAATAAAAAGACAGAAGTGTTTCTTTTGTCAGCTGACACAATAACTATATTCGACATATACTACCTAGGGACTTGGTTATAGTGTGCGCCACTCAGCATTCAAGAAACTACTGCAAACTTATTTCAAAATCCTTGATATCTCAATACAATATTTTGACCTGTGACCTTGATGTATTTGGTATCTATTCATCACTTATTTCCTTCGACTGTGGAATGTTTGAATTTGAACACTATGTACTTTCTTTTCATGCGCACAACAACAAGCATGCGTGTACAATGAGAACTTATCCATCCCATAAGTTGAACATGAGTTGGTAAGATAATAAATTAAGTGCACAGTACAGTCAAGTTACCATTACCGGATCAGTAGCGTAATAAAGTTGTTCTGGTGAAAAGCAATACATGTTTTGAGACTTCTTTTACGCCAGTTTGATACAATATTACCTTTGCTTACTGTTTCAGCGCATAGTATAATTTTTAAACGCAGGAAAAATGTATTTGTGATACCTTTTTTTGCCTCAGAATTCATGCATTAACGGATCAGTTGTAGCCATAACGGATCACGTGATCGAAACCACTCAGGATGGCATCTAGCACGCTATTTGAACTGTCGAAACATGACCTGTGATGTTTACAATGACCAAGTTACATTGCCAGTAATAAATTGTATTCATTTTTATTTTTTTATTAAATGTTTTCTATATGTGATCTTGTATCTACACTTTACGCATGGTGTTCTTGTGTGAATTATCTGTTGAAAATCCTAAATAGATCGAAAAGATATGGGCATCTTATAAACCATGTAAATTGTTTGAATCATATCTTATCATCGAAATTGAACATGGAACATGAATAAAACATTAAGATTGAGATCATTTATTGAAAGAATCAACAAGATTTGCATATATTTTAATATAATATATTATCAATACGCATATTATCACGCTTGATCCGTTATTGCCCTAATTCTTCATTTCATTTAAGGTGTTGCAAAATCTTAAACACGAATCAAAACTAAATGGACTTTTGCAGACAGAAAGACTACTAAATGGCCTTTAAATTAATGTGTAAACTTCTTACTTTCCAACAGAGTTATAGCATGTGGCTGCGAATAATGTTCAACCTCGATTTGGAAACGAGACGGGAGTCAACAAAGTCGTATATACATGCCAGCAAAACATGCCGATTTTTTTTTACAAAGAGTAGCTGCGATTACGACTCAATAATTGCATTCTAAAGGACAGGCCTTGAAGATGCTGTGTGCAAAATATCATCTTAAAATGTAAACTATTAATCGCGATACGCTGTCTTGAACATCAAATGATCCGCTATGGGTAATGATCCGGTAATGGTAACGTGACTGTATAAAATTGGCACACTTATTCTTGCGTGTCAATGTTACAAAACATATAAAATAAATAAGATTTAACAATGTGTATCATAATCACAAATTAATTATGTAATATAAAGTTCGTTATGTATGAAGTTACTTAGAGACAGAAACATTGCACATTTAAATAAATGCATTCTATCAAAATATATTAACAATCAGTCATTTCAGGAGATTTAAACATCTCTATATATGCTCTTAACTTAACTGTTTTACATTAAGAGAAACAATAAAAACATTGCTTTTGATAAACATGAAACAAAGAAACTAAATACTTATCCTTTAAAGGCTAAACAATTAATTATTCCAACATTATACATTGTATCGCATATTTTCATTCATCACCATTAACGAATTATGTCCCTTGAACATTTAATGCAGACAGCGATATGACGAATTCATTAAACGTTATCAAACACACGTTATTTCAATTAAATTGGATTTATTGTGAGCACAACAATTATACAAATTATGCAAATGTATTGATCAGTATGGTTCCTGCCTGGTGATTCGACTGTTACTAAGCTTACATATACATGGATCAGTCAGGTTCCAGCCTGGTGATTCGACTGTTACTAAGCTTACATATACATGGATCAGTCAGGTTCCTGCCTGGTGATTCGACTGTTACTAAGCTTACATATACATGTATCAGTCTGGTTCCTGCCTGGTGATTCGACTGTTACTAAGCTAACATATACATTGATCAGTCTGGTTCCTGCCTGGTGATTCGACTGTTACTAAGCTTACATATACATTTTTCAGAGCTCTAGAAAATGGCATAGTGGTCAGAATCGCATTTTTTTTATATAAATGATGATAAAGTATGGTACCAAGGTGTATTATACATACTACAATAAGCAGGCATTCGAGGAAATATATTAGGTTTTTGTCTAATTATTTTTCTTCTCATAAACAAAAGTAATCTTACCTGGAGCGCATATTCAACTCCTATTGAAATTCTCGCCGGTTTCCCCCAATGATCTATTTTAGAGATCCTACTTATGTTTCTATTCTATATAGATGGCGTTGTCGCTGACATACAAGCACACCCAAATTCGTTTGATTATGTAACCAGTCTTTTCACATTCGTAAAATCGCCAAACGAAACTGCAGCCGTCATGCAATCAGACATTTATATAATTTCCAGCTGGGCTGATTCATGTTTAGAATGCTTTAACTCCTAATAATCCGAATCATTGCTTATATTCACAGTATACACACGCTGTTTTTTGATAACTGTACACAATACGAAAAAAGATTAACTAGAAAAATTCCAATCATTCAGTTACTAGTTCATGTAAGATGGGACCCTTACCCGATCCGGTTTCATTGCTGAAGGAGGATGGCGCAACGTTAACGGACGCCCTGAAGATTCTTTAACTTAGTGGTGCTATGGAGGTTGATCTCATTAAAGACATTTGAGCGGCAAAATTTGAATTATGATGATACGGATGGTGATAATAATGATTTCCGAGTATTTTGACCATAGCAAACTAATAAATTTACTTATAACTACGTGTAAACTAAACTAAACGTGTCATACATTTGTAGCGTACCTCGATAAGAAAATATCATATTATATATGTGCATAATGCGTACATCACGTTTTACAAATATATATTTTATGGTCAAACTTTCGATGATTGATAGAAAGTGTAGAGCATACCTTATTTATCGAACTGAAATTAATCCATTCATTTTTTGACACACTGGGATAAGGAAAAACATTTATACAAAGTGTTTTATCAATACACCGCCTGGCAATCATAAAACACAATCATTACAAGTACCGTAATGATATAAGTGTTTTATCCTGAAGTATAAGTGGTGTATCCTGCAGTGAATCAGCAACGTATTGCGAAAGAAGCGTAAATTGTATAGTAAGACAATTATTATGAATTATATTTCAAACTGATTGAACATGTGTACAGGAAAATAAATAGTGATGTTTTTTGCCAACTTGTAGACTTAGACACTTACATGAAAGTATTTGTTGGCATTTTTTAAGCCAGCCTCTAGACGAGACGAACGTAGCTGCATATCTACAATCAATACAGAGAGATGCCGCAAAAAATAATCTTAAACATCTAGTAATAATTAACATTTATCTTTATAATTGATTTAGAAAATCGGTTCGTGTAGAATATCGAAATAAATTTAGAAGAAAAATGTTTCTACGAACATATCTAGGTATTAAAAGAAAACCAAAAACAAATATAAATGACATGTGCCGTCGAAAATTGGAATAACTATTAAACTATAAATGTTACAATATGAGAGTAATTCACTTTTAAGAAATTTACAGGAAAAAATATACATCACGTAATACAGTATAAGATGATTAAGAAAACACAAACAAATATACATATTAAGAAGTGAGACCCCAAGCAGCGATTAAACTCACGACAAATGAAAGACAGTAGACAGCTCTTACACGATTGGTTAGCAGTCATCATCATCATCAATCCCTTGACCGGTTTGGCCGTCATGGGGGGGGGATGAGGGACGATGATACAGACATCCTCCTCCAGTCAGGTCTGTTGCTAGCTGCTGAGAGTAATTCATCCATGGGAAGGGATGTCCACTCTTTAAGATTGTCCATCCAACTTTTCCTATGACGGCCTCGACGTCGACCTCCCTCTAGCGTGCCCTGGAGAACAGTCTTGCACAGAGTCGTGCCTGGTGAAGTGTCCAAACCGAGCCAGCTTTTGTCGTTTGATGGTCGCCAGTTGGGGCTTTTGTGGAACAACAAGTGTTGCAGTCATGTTCCGGGCGTACTCGTTGGTCTTGTGTTCCGTGTAGGAGATAAGTAGCAGTTTTCGGAGACATTTATGTTCAAATGCCTGTATCCAGCGTTCTGTGTCCGTGTGGAGCGCCCAGGTCTCGGAGCCGTAGAGTAGGATAGTGACTACGAGGGACTTGTAGAGCCTGTACGTGATGGAAAAGCTCTTGGAACTGCGTGTCCACAATCTTCTCATTCTGGCCATCGATGCGGTCGCCATGGCAATTCTTATTCGGACCTCAGCGGTACTGGTGCCATCCTTGGACATGGTTTCGCCCAAGTACTTGAAGCTTGTCACTTCTTCTAGCTTCTCGCTGTTCATGGTGATGTCTGCACTGGTGTTGGTCGTGCTGTTCACCATGATCTTTGACTTCTCCGTGCTGACCTCCATCCCGTATGCTCCTGCTCTTTCATAGAGTTTGTTGATGAGATCTTGAATTTCACTTCTGGTGACACCCATTAGGTCAATATCATCAGCGAATCTCAAGTTGAAGATGGGTCTTCCACCGAGGGAGATAGAGTTGTGGTGGTCTTGGGGAGTCTCCTGCATTATCTTCTCAAGGAAAAGGTTGAACACGCCGGGAGAGAGCAGACATCCCTGACGGACGCCCACTTATGCCCTGAAGAAGTCCCTCTGCTCTCCGTTGAGAAGTACTGCGCTGCTGGTGTTTCCGTAGAGTTCTTGAATGACTTTTACCAGCCCTTCGTCAATGTTGAATCCTCTCATAACACGCCATAGGCTATCATGCCACACGCGGTCGAAAGCTTTCTTAAAGTCAATAAAGTTGTGAAAAGGTTACGTTGGTGTTGCAGATGTTTCTCAATGATGATTCTGCAGTTGAAGATCTGTTCCACTATGCTCCGCCCATCTCTGAATCCAGCCTGCTGTACGGCCAGCAATTACGCGGCCTTACTTTTCAATCGATTAAGGATGATGCGTAGCATGACTATGCTGGGAGGACTGATGAGGCTTATGGTGCGGCTATTCTCGCACACCTTGAGATTGCCCTTTTTAGAAAGGGGTATGACCAGTGACTGGATCCACTCGTTGGGCCACTTCTTCTCCTCCCAGATCTTTTGGCATAGTGCCGTCATTGCTGCAGTCGTTGCCTCTCCTCCAGTAGCAGTAGACCGTCGTAAAATATGGCGGTAAACAGATGGCGGTAAAAAGAGAAAAAGCTCGCTATCATGATCTAAAATTTAAACATGAAAAGGAGCAAATAAACAAGACCCATATCATTTTTTCTTCCTATCAAAACAGTTCCGTCTTCATTTAATATATACCATGTTTGAACCATTATTACATGTCAATTTAAATATGTAAGTATCTATTTTTTGTATTTTGTTCTAGAAATAGCCACCTTGAGACTCTAGCAGGTTTTGCATGTTAAAATAATACTGAGATAACTTAGGCGACATAATGCATATGGGATATAAACTACAAGAAGTACATCTCTTTTATTTAGAGGGATGCTTGTTTATTTGACCCTCAAAGTACAGAAAATTCAAAAGAAAAAATACCGTCTTTGAGCAAAATTCTGTGTTTTGTATAATGTGGTCAATCTTTTTATTCTTTGCGATATGGTGATATTATGGTCGAATTATTTAGTTTTGGGAACAAGTTCATAAGGTGAAGCAAGTATGAATTCACGTCTCTTGGATGTTGGACTGCAGGCTACCATCAACTTGTTTGTAGCGGATCCGTGATCGAGTGGTAACTCACTGGCATTCACAATCAATGGAGTTATGTTCTGGCAAAACTGGGCTTAACGCACAAGCTAATCAGGTTCGACACTTTCCGCTTTTATGGAATTTTTCGTCTAAAGAAGTTCTCTTCGTAACGGTAATCCAGATAAGGCGGAAAGTGTCGTCCCTGAGTAGCCTGTGCGGACTGCACAGGCTAATCTGGGATGACACTTTACGCACATGCATTAAGCCCAGTTTTCCCAAAGCTAGGCTAAAGGTATCGTCGGTCCGAACATCCTTTCAAACTGCTCATTCGACTTTTAACCGTATGGCATTCTACTCAATAGACAGTAGTTGCCTCACACTGCGATTTTTTTTTAACCCTTTGAGCGCTGGAACCGGATTTTGAAGGCCTTTGCAAACAGTTTGGATCCAGATGAGACGCCACAGAACGTGGCGTCTCATCAGGATCCAAACTGTTTGCTATTCTGATAGTATTCTTTGAAAAAAAGTAAAGAAAATGATGATTTTAGAATTTCATCAGACGACATTTTAGCAGACGACAAATTTCCCAGCATGCAAAGGGTTAAGATTAAGGATCATGCATGTAAACTTTTCCCCCCGCCAATCAACTTACACGTCTTTTGTGGGAAGGGGGTATATGGATGGAAACCAGGCGCACTCTATACACAATTTCATAAACAGCATATCGTCTGTGTACCTGTTTTGGTGACCCAACAGTTTCAGATACCTATTTACTGTATGTGTTCACTCTTGTCATATTTTCTATTATACGATAATTCGTTGTGAACATAATGACATGAGTTATTAAAGTTAATGTACCCAATGATTAAAAAGTGTCGCTAAGTTAAATAATACAGCTAGGGTTATTTTTATGCATTTGTGATATAACTTTTCCAATTATTTCCATCAGGCATTCAAACTATCTTAAATTCATGAATTTAGTTATACATAATCACTAATTCATCGTCTGTTTTATCAAAATATCAGGATAATGACACAATATTATACATGTTTAAGCACAAAGCATTTTCAAACGGTGCGTTCGTTGTAAGATTGTAAAGGCCAAAGTCACTACAAATTGTGTAATATTATTGAAATCACGTTTATCGCATAAAAAGTGTTTGTCACATAAATTGCTATTTTAAATAGCATACCGGTTGTATTTCTATTGATTTTTTTAAAATATAAATTCAAGTCTTATATAAGTTTATAGTGTAAACAATACATTTAATAGAATCAGAAATTTGTAAAAATAGAGATAATTTTTAGTCTACTACACATGGAATTGAAAATAGTGCATACTTTTTCATGAATCATTTCACCTGGTGTAAGTATTCTTTTTAAGCATGTCTCTTCATAGATTTAACATTATTTAAAAAGTGTAGTGTGTTTCGACATGCACAGTGTATATAACACAGGTGTCACTCAAACTGGCTTCATTCACAATTTATATTTAAAAAAATACACGGGTATGTAAAATACGATTGCGAACAACATTAAGCAAAGAAAAGAAAAATTATGTTCAAAAAAGCACGCACACAATAATCAGTTTGAACAACTATGTGCACAATTTAAATTATAATGACCCATTTTAAAAATAATTTGCAAAAACCCTTAGGGTCACCAAAACTTGCACCTCAATAATATTGCATTGACGTATCTACCAGCTTCCAAGCAATCTGCCTGTGTTTTGTGTAGTCGCAAAAGGGCTGCCAGATTTGTCAAGGGAGATTACAGGACAACAAGCAGCGCGAGCCAAATGATCACCTCTCTATGATGGCAATCCCTACAAACATGTCGTGCTGGTTATTGAGGATAACCAACTGCCTGCTTGAAATACCAGCCAACCTGTACATCCATCCAGCTACTGTGTCCCTACAGGGAAGGAGAAACGTTTGCTTCCTGGTCACATTTTTTTTACAGATCTGGTTTCCCAGCAGCAATCCGACTCTAGAACCAGCTGCCGGTAGCAGTCACCACAGCCCAGTCCTTGGAAAGCTTCAAGGCAGGCCTGATCACCCTGCATTAGATCACAAACACAGTTTTTATCCGATTTTATCTTGCACTTGTTTTTGTTACCTCACAACGACCCCTTGTACAGTCACAGTGCGTCTATGCTCCAGAGGAGCCCTGCTCTTTACGAGAAGACGAAGAAAAGGGTAAAAATACAGTATAGTGTAATATAACCTAAGGCTACAACAACAAATATGGCGGCGCCCATGTCGGTTGCTATCGCCGCTGCTAATGGGGATTTAAGGGTATTTCGTTGTCTGTAATTTGAATATGTATACTTTTAATTGTAATCATTCGTTTGTTTTTACATCCTTTAAACAACAATTGATTTTTCAGTCATATTGTCTTACAACTGTAAAATAAAATTGATACTTTTTGATGTTTTGTCACATCACCCACACTCGCCACAGGCGCTCGATGGCAATGACTCAATCATTCGACTAATGGTTTGACTATTTATTTTTTTTAAATGCAGCTGCAGCCGTTATTTTTATATACTTGTTTATTATTATGCATACACATACGAAATCAATAAAAATCTTCCGACAAAACGTCTTCTTATAAAAAGATAGTTCGACTATGTATGTATATATATAGTCGAACTATCTTTTTTTTAAGAAGACGTTTTCTCGGAAGATTTTTATTCATTTAGTAGGTGTATGCATTATAATAAACAGGTTTATAAAAATCACGGCTGAAGCTGCATTAAAAAAAACAACTCACAACAGACAGTCGAATGATTGAGTCATTGCTTACTTTTAACTATCAAATCTCTTCTATCTTTCCTATCATTTCATATCTTTCTCTTGACCTAGCACCACCCGTCGCGTAATAATCAAGTGTGATTGCGCCGACGTATGATGTAGATGTAGATGTAGATGTAGAGAGCGCCTGTGACATCACCTAGGCTATTCGACGTAATTTTTCGAATCAGCACAGTTTGACATTTTCATTATTTCAAGTTGAATCTGCATAATATGACAAACCATTTGCCGTTTAAAGGAGTCATACGCAGTTGCGAAATGTGGTCCAATGTTTGCAATAAGTAATTAGTAGTGATCAATTGTTGTTTTAAGGGTTTTCGCCACCAGTTTTGAATCGCATTGTCGGGTTGCAAACATGTTTCCGGGGATAATGTCATATTTATGTGTTTTTAAACATGAATTTTGACATTTTCGTTTGCATTAAGGCATGCTAATTTGATGAAATCATGTTGCAAATATAGCGTCGGAGACAAGGGAATGTCGGCTCCGACATGCAAAAAAGGCCTGGCAAAAATACTGGGTTTTACTTTTAAGCACTTCCAATTTTAACTCTTTTAGAGTGGGACAAGATTGTTTAATTCTTAGACAGTTATGTATGTATTTATGAAAGCATGCATACAAGTTGTTTAAATTTATTAATATAATCAGTAAAGACCTGATTCCAGGCAGTAGAGAGTTTATTGCAGCAAGGTGCCAATGCCAATGAGCGGTCTAGGGACGGCATGACACCACTGGGTATAGCTGCCTTCTGGGGATATGCTGAGATCACAGAACTCTTGCTTGCCAATGGGTAAAATTGTGTTTGCAGTATGACAGGATGTAGCTAAATACATCCATCTCTCACTGTCATATAAGCCTCATTTCGGGAAAACTGGGCTTAATGCATGTGGGTAAAGTGTCGTCCCAGATAAGCCTGTGCAGTCTGCACAGGCTTATCAGGGACAACATTTTCAGATTAAACTGGATTTTAGCTAAGAAGAGACTTCCTTTAAACGAAAAATACCATGAAAGCAGAAAGTGTTGTCCTTGATAAGGCTGTGCAGTCTGTGCAGGCTAATCTAGTGGGACGACACTTAATGCACATGTATTAACCCAGGTTTCCCAGAACGAGGCTCACAGGATTTGCCGCATACAACTCCAATGCTTCTCAGTGAAAGGTGAAGGTCACTAGTCAAGGTCAAAGTTCAAAAGGATTCTCTCACAAGGATATTTGTCTTGTTCCTTGATCTTTTATTAAAGTATACCATACATTTTCCTTAAAACATTCTTTACTGTGCTACTGATATTTTATTGAAAAATCTATATATATTTATCTTTGTTTCCCTTTCTATATAAACTCTATACCAAACAAAAGCATTCATCTCTTGAAAGATATTAATTTACTGGTGATGTAAGCATATGTGTCGTGTTCTGAGAAAACTGGGGATTGTGTGTAAATTGTCGTCCCAGATTATCCTGTTCAGTCTGCACAGGCTAATCAGGGACGACAATTTCCGCTTTTATGGAATTTTAAATGATGTCTCTTCTTAGCAAAAATCCAGTTTCGGCGGAAAGTGTTGTCCCAGATTAGCCTGTGCGAACTGCACAGGCTAATCTGGGACGACACTTTACGCACATGCATTATGCCCAGTTTTCTCAGAACACAACACATATTATAATTCTATTCACCTGTACAACAGGGCAGATGTGAACCTTGCCAACAAGGGTACATTATGGACACCTGTGCATTCGGCTGCGTTTCAAGGTCATGGGAAGGTCATTATGAAGCTGATGGAACATGACCCAAACTTGACACTCAAGGACAACCAAGGAAGGTTAGCATCCAAAAAACTTGGCACTGTTTCCAAAGTATGTTGTACAGCTTCACAAAACATAATTACAGTTATTTTGCTATGGTTTGATAATTGTTGTGTGCAATGCCCCATCATACTGAGCATTGTTTTACACAAGAACTGTCTTTATTTTAGTTTTTTGACACTTACTATACAAGATACGAATTTCTTGTGAGTAATTAAAAAACTGATGTTGGAAACTTTACAAATGTGTCAGCAACAAATACATGTTCAATTTCCACATAGGAAAATCAAAGATACATTTTGTACATATTGGGGAAAACACCATGGTGGCATTGAAAGTCTGAGCCACAATCTGGGAAAACTGGGTCTTATGCATTTGCTTAAAGTTTCTTCCCAGAATAGCCTGTGTTGTCCGTACAGGCTAATCAGGGATACAAATTTCAGCTTTTATAGAATTTTTTCGTTGAAAGGAAGTCTCTAATTAGCAAAAGTCAAGTCTAGGTGGAACGTGTCGTCCCTGAGGGACTGCACAGGCTATTCTGGGATGACATTTTATTCACATGCATTAGGCCCAGTTTTCCCAGAACAAGGCTCAGACGGCTGATCATAATGATTGATTATTGCAAAAAATGGTAAACATTTTGCTTATGACCATGATGATATTTTTTATGATTGTGGTGATATCGTAACAATAATCATGAAGATGGTTTGATAATGATGATCATTTTTCAAGATTACATATCTCGCTCTGGAGTATCATCCCAGATTAGCCTATGCAGACTGCTTTCTGGGAAAACATGGCTTAATGCATGTGCACAGGCTAATCAGGGACAAGACTGTCCACTTAGACTGGATTTTTGTTTTTATAAGACTTCCTTTTAACAAAAAATTCCATAAAAGCGGAAAGTGCACAGGCTATCTGGGATGACTTTTCCCCTATGCATTAATCCCAGTTTTCTAGTAGCACGGCTCATATATGTTTCTGACATTACAGGACAGCTGTTGACTTTGCGTCAGCCATGGACGCTATATGGCCTTTCTTTGCTGCCAAAGGATGTCGACGAACAACGAAATCACAAATGATCGAAATGAATATCGTTCAAAAGGTAAACAGTGTGGAAAGTTCATCAATCCTGTCAGGTGAACATTATTAATAAGCATGGTTCTGTATAAACGGTTTTAAATGCTTTCGTGTAAAGTATCCCTACTAAGCCTGTGCAAACTGTCATGGATGACACCACATTTATGGTATTTAAGGGATGGAAATCAGAAGTGACCCAATAGCTGCTGGCCTCAAATATTTAAGGTCGGCTCCTAAATTCCCTTTTTTACGAGAAAACAAATATGTCCTCTGTGCAAGCAGTATTGAACAAACAACAGTGGCCAGCCATTGCCAAAAAGTTGGTTTCTAACCCTGAGTATACTAGTGTTCTGTTTCAAGGATTTTTTCTCTCAACATAACAAGATCCTATTACACAGATGGTTGCATCATGGATAACCCTTTGCATGCTTGGAAATTTGTCTTATGCTAAAATGTCGTCTGCTGAATTTCTAAAATTAGCATTTTCTTCGATTTTTTTTCAAAGAATACTATCAGAGTAGCAAACAGTTTGGATCCTGATGAGACGCCACGTTTTGTGGCGTCTCATCTGGATCCAAACTGTTTGCAAAGGCCTTCAAAATCCGGTTCCAGCGCTCAAAGGGATAAGCTATTTCAGTGTACAGGGGCAGATTCAGGGTGACACTTATCATTCGTGCGTTAATCCCTGTTTTCCTGTGACGTTTTCCAACTACATGTTTTCATTTCAGGTTACCACCCCAGACCCCACAATTCCAAAATCAGACTACGCTCATTTCTCTCGGCCTGGGTCTGCCTACGTGATCAAGCCACAGGAGATGGGATACTCGGATAGCAGAATGGTAGCAGTACTGTAAAATCATTAATATCCATTGGCGTTAAATTTCGTGGTTAAACAAATCTTTTTCTTTGACAGGTTACGTAAGTTCGTGGATTTCTGATTTTGAAAAAAAAAGAGGAATTGGTGTCTGTCATTATCAGATATTTTTCTATTAACCCTTTGCATGCTGGGAAATTTGTCGTCTGCTAAAATGTCGTCTGCTGAATTTCTAAAATTAGCATTTTCTTCGATTTTTTTCAAAGTATACTATCAGAATAGCAAACAGTTTGGATCCTGATTAGACGCCACGTTCTGTGGCGTCTCATCTGGATCCAAACTGTTTGCAAAGGCCTTCAAAATCCGGTTCCAGCACTGAAAGAGTTAATGTCCCATGAATGATAAGGATGTTACAGTATTTTGTTTTTGCATGTTTATGGCTTTACAGCAACCATATTCTTTTTAATACAGTAGTTAAAAAACTCTGGTTTAATATTTGCTAGGATCTTTTGATACATTTAAAGGAAATATTTTGGATCAAGAAATTGTGCATGGTGTTGCCATCCCAGGAGGTGTGAGTTTTGCTGAACTGACCACCCTATGACTGAAATATGGTGAAAAATCTCAAACAAACTCTCAGCATCTCCCTTTCTTACAGGCCATGGCATCTCAGACTGGTGACGTGTTGGCGGGAATATCAGAAGAGTCCGACCAGAGACCCCCGTTGGCTATGTACGGCAGTGTGTGGAATAACTGAACGGATCCAGAGGTTGGACAGCGGCGCTTCCATGAATGTGTTCCAAATACAATCAGAAATTCAGCTTTTTTGTGTGAAAGACCTGGTAGATTAGTATGTAGACATGCCTCAGTGTAGAATTTAGTTGAGCAATATTTATGAGCTCTGCTCTGGAAAATTAGTATTTAGATACGTGTCAGTCTAGAATTGAGTAGAGCAATTATATATGAGCCCTGCTCTGGTAAAACAGTCCTTAAGGCATGTACGTAAAGTATTGAACAAGAGAAGCCTGTGGAGTCCACGCAGACTACTCAGGGACGACACTTTCCGCCTTGACAGGATAATTGTTTAGAAGAGACTTTCCTTAAACAAAATATTCCATAAAAGCGGAAAGTGTGGTCCCCGATTAGCTTGTGCGGAACTTCACACTGCGCACAGGCTAACCTGGGATCATAATTGACCCACATGCATTAAGCTCGGTTTTCTCAGAGTGCGACTTATATTAATATTTCAGTTGTAAATAATAACACATGGTTGCATAATTCAATTTATTTACTTCAAATATGTGGGCAAACAACCGCGGACTAACAGAAAGGTGGAGTGATGTGGGTTTGTTTATTGGTTACTTGTTTGTTACCAATGTGGCCAGAAAAATATTGCAATTTTGTTAAGAAGGAACAATAGTGACATACAAGTGTTATTGGTTGCACACTGTTATGAAGACAAAGTGATGCAATCCACTGTTGCTTGACTGGTTTAATCAGGCTGAGCTTTATGGATTATATACATATATGGATTTGTTAAATTGAAGATTGTTTTGGTTAACTCGTTATGGTAGGTTTGAATGTTGAAAGCATATTTTCTGTGTTAATGAAAACACAATTTTATCTAATTGTTGCGCCTTCATTGACTAACACCATATGTTTTCAACTGACCTGTATTTTTACCATTGACAACAGCAAACACAAACAGTATAATTAATGACATGATTGTGTTTATTTTCATGTAGGCATTTGATTTTGGTTTCTTCATTATTTGTTTTTAAGATAAAGACGGTAAACATTGATAAAACTACCCTTGTATGTGATAAGTAGATCGGGTGTAATATTTATTTTCCACTAATAATCTGCAAACATAAATGAATTACATTCAATGAAGTTGTTTAATTGCAACATCATGTACGTTTGCTAGCATCCACTGATCTCATTAATAACTGACCACTCGCCAGCAGTCAATCAAAGTAACATATCAACCAATCAGATGATGTTAATTGCTACATCACAGGCCGACAATAACAAAATGTCAGAATAAATGAATAAGCATTTTATATTAACAAAGCCAAGTGGCAGTGCAATTGCTTATTTAGCGAGAAGTCAATTGCACATTAAGATATGTGTCGTGTTCTGAAAAAACTGGGCATAATGCTTGTGCGTAAATTGTCATCCCAGATTCGCCTGTGCAGTCTGCACAGGCTAATCATGGACGACAATTTCCGCTTTTATGGAATTTTTCGTTAAAATAATGTCTCTTCTTAGCAAAAATCCAGTTTAGGTGGAAAGTGTCGTCCCGGATTAGCCTGTGCGGACTGCACAGGATAATCTGGGATGACACTTTACGCACATGCATTTTGTCCAGTTTTCTTAGAACACGACACATATGTCTGTAATCTTTTGTGCTGTCATTTACTTAAATCACAAAATTTAACATGTTGTCATCTCATTTGTGCTGTTGGTTTTATATTTACCGGTATGAATCTAAATGTGTTCAATAGATCTAACGATATCATGCATTTTTTTGTGATTTTTATGTTCTTTATTAAACACTTACCACAGTTGTATAATTTATGTGCTTTTTAATTCCCTTATTATTTATATTCATATAAATTTCATTTCAATACATTTGAGCGTTGCCCTGGCAAAAAGGGGCTTAATGCACGTGCATTAAGTCGCCCTAGATCAATCTCCGGAGTCCCCACAGGTAAATCAGGGACGACACTTTCCACCTAAACTAGCTTTTTGCTAAGCAGAGACCTTTTTCAAATGAAAAACACAAATCTACTACTGAGAAAAGCACAAAGTGTCATCCCTGATGCCTGATCACTTTATGCACATGCATTAAGCCCCATTTTCTCAGAGCTAGGCTCAATTGTTCCAGTAGTGAACAATATTAACAAAATAAAACATACTATTTAATGCTTTCCTGTAAATACTAACACAATACATTCATTATTCCATCACATTTCTTTTTGAGGTGTATATTCACAGTTCAGAATCAAATGGTAATGCAGGCTTCACACTACCGGTGTACTGGTGCAGTGCATAATTTCTTCACTGTCCTAAATCCATATAAATTGCACGTTAATAAAAAAAATTCCTATTTTTTTTCATATATACATGTATATTTCCTAGACATCAATGACAAATGTGGATCTTAATCCAATGATTTTTTCAATAAACCATTTACACTGTTCTTGAATACAATTGTTTTGCATTTTGAATGCACTGAAATACACGCATATTCTCAGGGTCAAAGCCAAATAATGTACATCAATTGTATACACTTCACCCACTCGAGTTCGAGTCACTGTCGGAGGTTCCATACCCTCCCAGTAACCCCAGCCCTGTCGGTCTCCCTGGTGTGGGTCCTGAACTGCCACCAGCCTGATTTGAGAAGCCATCATTATTTGATTTCCTTCGCTTTTCTATGCTTTCCAACGTATCATCATCACAAAACCTTACAGGTAACTTTTCATTTTCTGCTGAAGTGTCAAGCCTTTCACGAACACCCTTTGTAAGAGAGTTGGACTCTTTGTCATTCCCAGACGGTTCTTTTTCATCCTCATTAACCGCTGCATCTGTTGCAGATTTTCCTTTTTCTTTCTCATCGTCTACAGTTGAACCAGTGGTATTGCTGCTACCGGAAGCTGACTTTGAATCGCTTGACAGTATACTGGTTGCTGAAGGCAGAATTGTTCTCTTCTTGGTAACTACCAGTCCTTTCAGTTTCTGCTTGCTCGACAAACTACCCACACTCTTCTCCCACACAGCGGCTGGCTTCTTGACTTCTGGTGCCTAAGCAATAATAACAGCATGCATCAGTTAACAAATCCAAATCCTGCAAAACAAATATGAGCCTCGCTCTGGGAAAATGGGGCATAATGCATGTGCGTAAAGTGTTGTCCCAGATTAATCTGTGCAGTCAGCACAGGTTAATCAGGGACAATACTTTCTGTTTGGAATTTTTTCGTGTTAATGAGGTCTCTTCTTAACGAAAATCCAGTATAGGCGGAAAGTGTCGTCACTGATTAGCCTGTGCAGACTAAGAATATGCATTAAGCCCCGTTTTTCCAGAGCGCAGCTCAAATAAATGTTTAAAGCGGGACTGTACGATTTTGTCAAATATTTACGAATTTTTATAAAATGTATTAAAATTAGTATACATATATTTCAATATAAATTAAAATAAAAGTTAAGAAGAACATGTGTCGAAAAATGCGAAATAAGCCAGATATTTAAATCTAAAATTGAAATTGGCTTCCAGCCGAATTCGCCAGCACATATATAATACATGTACAATGTGAATCTAAATTTAGTTTTAGTGCAGATTCGTTCATACGACACAAAGACACAATTTTGTTTCCTTACAAATACGAGTAAAAGTGTCGGCATCGGCTTTAACCAGCGCTAACTTGTCTTTGCTGCATTTTATGAAATTCGTCTTCAAAGTATAATTTTTATTGCCTATTTTGAGTCATCGTAACATAATTTAATCAATATATTAAAATTTAACACATGTAAAAATCGTACAGTCCCGCTTTAAAGATT
>VMBQ01002577.1:95734-122084 GCA_007657795.1 Dreissena rostriformis | reverse complement strand
TTTTTTTATTTTTTTTTTTCAAAATATTTTTTTTTTTTTTTTTTTATAGATAGATGTGTCTCACGATTATTATATCTCAATTCTATTTTAATTTAATCTTGTCAAACAATTACTAAATTATGAAAAAAGCAATGAATATAGTGCAAACATGTACAAATGTTATAATTAGAGTAAGTAAAAAATCCCCCCAAAAGGGAAACGCCGCGAAAATTCCCCCTGCTATGGGTAGCGACCCGCTTCCCCTAAAATGGATTGAGGGCCCTGGATTTATAAAATATGCGCCTCTGCAACAATATTCAGTGACAACACGTAATGTTTAAGGCAGAGTTTGCTTGTTTAAGCATATTGTAGCTTTCAGAAATGCCTTTGCATAAAATTTATTTATTTCTTTTTGGAATAAAATTATTCAATGAAAATTATAAAGGTTATAGAAATATCTAAAGTCTGAAGTAAACGTTGTGAATTTAGCGTAAACTATTAAAATCATAAAATATATTCGATAAAATCATTTCGCCTTCTTGTTTTGTTCAGGGACCTATACAAACATATATGTCCCTGTTTTTTCTTCAGTGCCGTTTTGGAGGGGCGGTAGTCCGGGAGTTATCAATTTCTGGGATTGTCTGTATCACTGTTTGCATCAGGTAGATCTATCACTTATCAAATCAGACTAACAGGATAAAGAATTTTGCTTCATAACCAAGCATTATGCGATACAAGCACATTGCCTTAGATTCATTATTTGCCATTTACATTTACCATTAAGCACGGTATCACAAACGGCAATGTATCAAAACCTTTCTAAAAAATACCACTTCCCCACCCACTTTTTTGCACAGCAGCAGGTGCTCGTTTTATAAATTGTTGTAAACTGTTCGTAATTTAGAAAACAAAACAACGAAAAATGGAGTCATGTTAAAAAGGTTAGGCATTTACATTTAAAACGCCGATTGTCAGTGAAAACAGTACAATACACAGTGAAGGCATATTGATTTTGTTGAATTTTAATCTTATTCCCACGGGCGCTGACATCTTGAAATGTAGTTCTGTCGATTTTTAACGTTTTAATATATATTAAACTGTCGATACCTCAAACTGCCTGAAACCAATAAAATATAATAACTCGTTGATTGCCTTTACATACTGTGTACAATTAATTTATTAATAATTATATATGATTTTTTAACAGTGGTTTTGACAGAACTACTTGTTCGCATTCTAAATCGGAAGTTGAAGCGGTGTTTCAGTATTTGTTGTCCTTAGCTACATAGAGGATTATACTGGGTCATATTCTTGGCACGGTTTCTAACTTCATTCAAAATTCCAGTCCAGGAAACTACTTACGTTAGGTGCCATACTGGCAAGATGACGACAGAAGATGCAAAATCGTATCTCTCCAAGCGAGAAATACCCCGCTTGTTTGAGGTTTGCACTTGATTGTTGTGTATTTTTTATTTATTTTATCACCATTGAAATAGACATGATGTTTACTTTTTTGTTTTTTGTGTTTGCAAGAAAAATAGTACAATTGTTCACCACAGGGTTCCACCGAAAGATTAATCAGTTGACTTCCAATTGATCATAAAACAGATCGCAAATTTTTTGAACATTTAGGAATAGGATGAATCTCTGAAAAGTTGGACATCGGGTATTCTCAGTTTAATTTGTTAGAAGATGCTAAGATGGATTCATACTATGTTTTTCAAGTTACTCCAAATGATTGCACCTTATTGTATTGATTTGGTTAAATTTATACTTACTATAGAGTGTGACAAAATTAATTGCTTATCGTAAATAACGCATCAAGGCAAGCTATTGGTACTGTCCAAGTTGTTTATTGATTTTCAAAATGGAATGGTGTCTTCAGATTTACTACCTATGTATGTAAAATAGAAAAACCCTGAACTATTTGAAGTTTCCCTTTACCATGCAAAGTAAACCAATTTGGGGTGGCCTCATTTGTAATGCACTTCTAGTCTTTTCCATTAAAGTTTGCAATATCAAATCAATGATAATATCCCAGGAACAGGGATTTCCGGATTAGGTCATAATTACACCATGATTTCTGAGCTTTTGAATTAAGCAATCAAAACAATTTTCATGATGTTTTGAAAGTTTGTTCCTTATTTTATGGGTGTTGCTTTCTGAATTTGGTATCATTAATGATTTCTTAACAAGTGCCTGTGTGTACATTTCTAGAGTCTGATGACTGGATTGATGTATGAACCCCAGGCCCACGGATCATATACAGTATCTCATAGACTGTCTGCATAAAGTGCATTAGACTCACAGGCTGTGTTGTGGGATATCTGGGCTTAATGCATGTGTATAAAGTGTCATCCCAGATCAGGGTTTTTTGGCCCTATTTTATAGAAAGGAGTGTCTTAATGATTATTTTATTTCAATTTCATTTCAATTACATCTAACAAAGTATATAATAATGATTTTATTTTTTAATTTGAATTATTATAAAGAGTAACAAATGTATATAAAATTATTTTTACCCAAATCAGTGGACTTTTCGCGCGAACAAGTTTGCTTATGAATTTATTTTCCCAATTTCTTGAAAATGCCGATAAAAATCCCAATTCCAAAGCCATGGGCTATCTTCTCAAAAAGTGGGAACAAAAAACCCTGCAGATTAGCCTGTGCATTCCACACAGGCTAATCAGGGACACCACTTTTTCCCTTTTATGGAATTTTTTGTTTAAAAGAAGTATATTCTGACTGTGCCAACTGCACAGGCTAATCTAGGACGACACTTTACGCACATGCATGAAGACCATTTTTCCCAGAACACGGATCAACTAAATGCCGCACAATTAATGCTCCAAATAAAACTTTCAGAGTCTGATGACTGGATTGATGTACCACAGACCCACAGATCACATCCAGTACCTCATAGACTGTCTGCATAAAGTCCACGAGAAGGGGCAAGAAAACATCACATGGAGCTCATTCGTTGATATTCGACGCAGCAAAACACCCCTGCCGCCAATCTCAAATGGGGAAGTCAGACCAACTTCCAAAGGAGGCTCTCGACCCGTATCCAAAACCAGAGCGAAAGGTGTGTGTNAAAAAAAAAAAAATTTTTTTTTTTTAGGGGAAAATCATTTTTTGGGGAAAAAAATTCTGTCAGAGGGGAAAAAAATTTCTAGGGGAAAGGGCCGAAATTCGGCGGGTGTTTCAGAAGGAAAAACAACCCTGTATTGGTCACTCAATAGAACTGTGCTCATTTAAGAATTAAAAAGCATTTTTTTGATTGCATTATTATATGAACTGTTTAGAAAAATGAGCCTAATTTGCATAAATACCGAATGAGTTTATGTATAAATTAGGTGTTTTTTTCTGGACTGTTCATTCAACGATGAAATTCAGCGAAAGCTAGTCAATTCTTATAACTACAATACATAGACACTATTTACTGTAATTTTAACACTCTAAGGGCCACAACACACTTGGAAGCTGGCACATGAATCAAGTTTCAGTTTTGTTTTAATTTTCCACGAACTGCATATTCCTGATGTTTATGACAAACTTTGACGTCATGCAGTATATTGAGGTCATTTGGGAACTTGTTTATGAAAAAGTAGTAAAGTCATGACTATTTACATTTTTATTAGCATGAGTTCATTGGCAAGTTTTAAAAAGGTCACCTAATCAGATTATCCAATCAGAATATAGTGTTTACATGAAAATCAAAGAAGTTGTAATTGTTTCAATATGAAATTACTTACCATGCTTGCATTCAGCCTCAGCACTAAGTAGACGTAAGTCCAACATTGTTTGCATCTTTGTTTTTCCAACCTTTTGGGTTTTAATATTGTTGATATTTATAGTTTAACTTTATATTCGTTTATTATGGAATGCGCGTGAAATTTATTTTCATTTCTCATTTTATGGTATGACATGTTTCGTTTTGTTTGTTTGTAAAACTGTTGTTGTTGTCTTTGTACAGGTCATTTCCGTCATTGACTTTATCGGTCAGCGTCTGAGTAAAATGGGAAAAACATTCATGGACATTAGTCTAAAATGCACCCCACACCACTACAGATAAATTAAGGTGTGTGGGTGTGAATTGTATATAAATGATTGGGATCCAAATCGTTTGTATATTGATATGCTTTTTTTGTCTAATAACAAAATATTAATTACCTATGTGCTATTACTTAGACAAATAATTAATTACCAACAAAAATAACTTTAAACAAGAGAAATAAATTAATTTTAATACAAAACATTAAAGTTTGTTATTAAAAATTCTAATATGTTTAATTTTTTGAAAATTCTAAGAACTAAATGCATGATTATTGTGCACATAATTGTGTTTTATCTTTGTATAACTTTTTAATAATTTAGATTAATGATACAGTTGAAAAAAGTTGTACATAAAATGAAAACAAACAACGTGTTTTGAGTTTTGGCTTAAGCCAACTGGATTTAAAGACACTCTTGGACGACAGTTTTCATCACGATCTGTTAAGATGGAACAACTTCTTTACCATATAGGCTAAACATCAGTACATCTATATACCTCAATGACTGAAGACAAAAAAGATTTTAGTTCAATAATTATTGTCATACAAAATATGCACTTTATATTCACAATCAGCTTTTAGCTTGTTTGTTCGCTCGCCAACACCGTTTAGATGCTGTCAGCGTTTTGATTAAGTTATATTTGTTTATCACTAGGTGCTGGCAACCTTATTCGGATAAGATCTTTTATTAAAACACTCGAAGGTAGATTTGTTGATATATATTCACTGTGCTCATGCTGTGTCACACCCGAGGCCTACACAAATAACGGTTTGTTTCTGGTTACCTAACTGACCCTATATTTTAAGCGCCGGCCCTCAAAAGTTTTTATGTCTGCAGGCCTTTTTCTGCCTATCTCACGGGTCCGATAGTCGGACCCATTCCCCATGCCAAATATGCATATTTTTTCCCCAANTTATATGATTTTTATCCAAAATGGCTGGAAAACCCCCTGCCCAAATAATGCTTTTGTCCATGAAAATTCTTCCCAATTTGGAAGATTTCGCGACTCGAAAATTCCCCATTTTGCTAGGTACTTTTTCCCCAAATTGACAGAAAAAGGCCTGGTCTGAAAATAGGTATCTGAATGTTTGATGTTAGTTTAGAGCTTTATATTACTTGTTACTACTCAATATTTTTTTGCGCAGCAGACGGAAATTGATAACATTGTGAAGAAACATTTTATCATAATTATCATACAGCTAGAAAACAAATCATGGATTGCAACCGCGCTACAAAGAAATAAAGAAAATGAATGTAATTTGTGAAATAACGGATTGCGATATTGCGGATCAGCAGAGTCACTGTAGTAGTATTAAATGTTACAATAATGACAACCAGAAATATGGACATACAACTTACAATTCTGTGATTATTATGGTCAATTAAAGTGTCAAAAAGATTATGTTAATAATAAAATAAAAACTCTTCCTAACCACTCTTATTTTTGGGGACATGTAACCAGAAACAAACTGCCTTTTTGAGGCCTTTTTTGAAATTACGGATAAAAACAATTTGGAAGACCTGAATTTGATACATGTTCCACTATACATTGGAGAAATGGATTTTTTTCAATTTAATGTTTTATTAAGTTTAAGATTGATAATATAACTAAAGGCAATGAAAATAATAAAAATAATGGCTCAAAATTAAATTGTATGTGTTGATCCAATTTAGTAAATATTTGTTCTTCCTTAATTATTCAAAAAGATATTGTGTGATCTTATTGTTTGAAAATTCTCATTAGAAAAATAAAGAATATTTATTTGAGGCTTTGTTAGAATTGAACTTAGTATAATATTTAAAACTAATAAATAGATACCAGGCCTGTACGTGGTATTTACATTGTTCTTCAATGAATTTAGTGGCCTTCACAATGTTATCACAATTATTATATTGTCCCTGCAATGTGTCACTTTTCACTGATATGTGCAGTGTACACATTTGTTGATAATAAAATTGTGTTGTATTTATTTCTAAGATATGAAAATCTTGTTTATTTCATGTCCATGTTCATTTTAAAAAAAACACTTAATGCTCATTCTTTTACAAATATTTTAGAGAGTAAAGCATTATGATGAAATATATATATGTCTTTATTGAAAGCGTTTATGCATGTTTCAGTCGACCTACATGTATATTCACCAAAGTAGTATATTAAAGGACCTACTGAATGATTTTTTTTTGCTAGCTCTCATTTCAATAAAAAAATAAAAATACTATATAAACAAATTGTTTGAATTGTCAATGTGTATCAGCAAAAAATTAACTCTATGTAGTTCTTATGATTGCCTATTATATTATAAAGCAATCAGGTTAACACCATATGATCCACATCATGCAAAAATAGGTCTTACGCCATATGCGGCCAGTGTAGCCCCAGACCTGCCTTCGCATCAACAAAATCTGCCCATTAGCTTCCCTATCTGCTATTTAGTCACGCAAGGTTTGATGGTCTCATTAGTCAACAGGATAGCTCCTGACATTACTGGGCAAATGGACAGGCTGGTCTCGAGGTACGCTCTCCGCATATGGCATTAGACCCATTTGTGCATGCCACATGTCATATAGAGCTTATTTGATAATTAAGAGTATCTTCTAAATTTTACAGCCAATGCATTTCATTTGATTCAATCCCAGTTGTATGACAGACTGGTTGCTATGCTTAGGTTCAGCACATGTGTAACGATTGCCCCCAATCACCACAACAGATGTAGCAAACAGATATCTGAAAGTCATTATTAACTTGTATTGATCGATGAAGTCAGTTTCATAAAATCCCATGTTAGTGTGGTATTGGTTGGTTGATTTCACTGTATCCCTAATTAAATTCCAGAGTACATACTACATTACACATAATACACAACCCTCCTATGCATTAGAATTTCATTAATTTGAAAGGATTTAACTATTTTACAAAACATGTATTGCTGTAAGCTCTTAATACTGGTAAGCTCTTTAAACAAACAAATATTGAATGTTGTTGTTTTTTAAAAGAACAAAGGTCATTAATACCTCATGTATTTCAATTACCAAAAAAAGCTAAATGGATTGCAGGAGTACAATAATGTTTGCATTATTTTTGTTTATTGTCTGATAGACAACTATATGTATTTTTAATGAATGGCTATTACTCCACATGTTCTCATGCCCTCATGGCTTAATGCAGTGCTTCACAATTCAGCACCATTGTCTTTTGGCCAATTTACAAAGTCAATGATAATTGAACATTATTTTTTACAGGTGTTAATCAAAAGTAACTTGCATAATAAGGATTTGTACAATATTTATGATATTTTTAATTTTCAGTTTTGTTAACAAAGTGAGTCAACTTGCAAAATATCCTTTATATGCCTTTGTATGCCTCCTGCACCTACTGATGCAATTGGCCGGTCCGTTATCCCTTCTGTCTGTCCTTCCGTCCGTCCTTCCTAGGATAACTCTATATAACATCAATACCGCTCGCTACAAAGCTTTGATACTTGCATGGATGTTATATTTGAGCACTCTTAACCCTTTGCATGCTGGAAAATTTGTCGTCTGCTAAAATGTTGTCTGCTAAATTTCTAAAATTAGCATTTTCTTCGATTTTTTTTTCAAAGAATACTATCAGAATAGCAAACAGTTTGGATCCTGATGAGACGCCACGTTCTGTGGCGTCTCATTTGGATCCAAACTGTTTGCAAAAACCTTCAAAATCCGGTTCCAGCACTGAAAGGGTTAATTTTGTTGGACACTGGTAAGCACAGATTATTTCTGTATATTATGCAACATTTAAGTGAAGTGTTTAGTACTCCTTTTTGTAATGTAAGTTTTCACCCCTTGAATGTATTGATTTTGAATTTGTTTGCCGTTATGTAAAACATGAACTAGGGAAAGTAAATTTGTTATGCTTATACAAATTAACCAAACATTTATATGCAGATAGTGGTCATAACATAATTGTTGATATGATGCAATCTAGGAGTCACAGTCAAAAACCTATTAAGTGCTGACAACTACTTTCCCTGTGGTTTCTGTACAACTTTTGAATTAATTGTTTGAAAAATCTACTTAACATTTTATATTTGTATTTAAGTACATTATAATTATGCATTCACAACTTAAATAACTTTATAATGAATTTGTTCCTTTTAAGCATTGACTTACATGTACCAGTATATTTGTCTAAAAAGTGCTGTCAAACCTTGATCTCAGGCGTACTAGTCTGATATTATGTACAGCTAATATAGCCAATAAAAAATGTTGTGAAAAAAGCAGGCATTATTTGAATTTACTCTGGTCAATATACTTGTATAAGATTAAGTCATAGAACAAGTTTGTTGATTTTCATTTAAAGGCACAATGCCAGAGATCTGAACACGTAAAGCAAGTCATAATCCAAAATGTTTACCAATGTAAAAATCAAAGCTCATTCGCAACAAGCGTTTTTTATTGGTCAGTATTTTAAATCAATGCTCATTTGCAGCAAGTGTTTTAATTGGTCAGTATTTAAAAAATAAAGTTGGAGCTTGAGATTGATACGTTTGAAGGTCCTGACCACACAAATATTATCAGGTGTATTTTGTTTACTACATTTTGTTTTGTGCCTCACTGTTTGGCACTTGGTTCCTTTCCATAAATAAAAAACGTCATTGTATAATAAGGTTTCTCTCCTAATGGTGCAGCTTTAGGTTCACTTTGTGTATATTTATGATTAATCTTTTTCTAAATCTTAAATCTGAAACTCATGGAAATCAAACTTCAGTTATTATATTTACATTGGTTGCTATTTTAAGTTGAGACTATGGCAGTTTTCATTTTAGGAGAGCTGCTAAGCTTTATGAATAGGAACTCTGTATTGTACTAGTAATTTTTAATAAATATTTACCGAATCTAATGTATCAAGCACTTTCATTGGTCATAATGTATTCAGTATGAAAGTGTGAAATATAGTAGTCCATTGACCTGATTTTAGTATAGATTGAATTTAGCATAATTTATGAACTAAAATTAAAAACATTTTTGTTTATTGCAGAAGACGTCATCAGATCATCACCTTTACCTGACATCCCCACATCCAAAGTGGAAAAGGTCCAACTACCTGACATACCAATTGTTCTTGTGCTGGGTGAGTCCACCTCAAATATGAATAATTTTTTATGTAATTTTTAAATCTTTTCAAAAGCCTGTGATTTTGTTATGCTATAACAAATGTTTGAACCCATAGAACTTCGTTATCAGTCGATCACAGATTGAGGTGACAAATTATGTGATTTTCTTACAATTGTTTTAATTATAGTACCTTATTGCATAGCCAATGGATTAAATTCACATCCTTATACAAATGACCTTGAGCGAACAGAAAGGCAGACCATTATTTGTTCATATTAAAGTTCATTTCTTTGATAACATCTTGGTGTATTTTTAGGAGCCTTTTTGAATATAGAATGTGTTCTAGTAAGATTAAAACTTGAATTAACACCATATTAAAATCTAGGGATATCTATGATGGTCCTAAGGAATTCATATGTTGTATATAAATATGATAAAAAGAACATGGAAAACCTAACAATAAGACTACCGGGGGGTATTGCAGTTTCAATAACACTTCAAGGCACTGGCTAATAAGGGAAAACACTTTCCGCCTCAACTGAATTTTTGTGTAGATTAGACTTCCTTTACACGAAAAATTCCATAAAAGCGGAAAGAATCCTTCCTGATAAGCTGTGCGGACTGCACAATCTAATCTGGGACAACACTTTACGCACATGCATTAACCCTTTGAGCGCTGGAGCCGGATTTTGAAGGCCTTTGCAAACAGTTTGGATCCAGATGAGACGCCACAGAACGTGGCGTCTCATCAGGATCCAAACTGTTTGCTATTCTGATAGTATTCTTTGAAAAAAAATCAAAGAAAATGCTAATTTTAGAATTTAGCAGACAACAGTTTAGCAGACGACAAATTTCCCAGCATGCAAAGGGTTAAGCCCAGTTTTATATATGCACATTTTACCTCCAAATATCAGGCGCCCCAGGCACCAGTAAGGACAGACAGGTGGACGAGCTATTGAAGCGCTACGCCGGCTGGAAGCACCTGAATATGGGCACCCTGATCAAGGCAGAGATACAGAGGCGCGGTGACGCTCATACCAAATGGAAACTCACCAAGGACCTCATGAGTAGAGGGGAGCCTGCGCCAGAGGTATACCAGTGTCCGCAGACTTTCTTAAATCTCCTGTGATGAAGTGAAGGGGTGGTTTACTGGATTCACCGTGAACGACTGTCTGCGCACATAAACATGTCAGAGGAAGTAATTTTTCGACCCCAGTGGATTTCAGGAGAAATTTTCAGACCGAATTGTAGTAATTTTTATTGGTCTTTTTCAAACAATCCCCGAGACATGTTTAAGAGGTCAAATAAAAAGGGATTTGGCTAGCCCTTCAACGACCTAGTTTTAACCTTCTTTATTTGACCCCTCCCCCCCTCCCTCTCCCCAAATCCTGTGGGATCAATACACAGTGCAGGGTGGGGGGCTAGACATTCCTTAAACTAAACTTTAAAAACCACAGTACATATTCCAACAAAATGCTCAAACTTTCTTGAAGCAACATTAAACATTGGTAAAAAACTTCCTTAACACACATTTACATGGGAATGACATATTTCTTCTGTTTCTAGGACGTCACAATAGAGACATTGTTACAGAAAAACCTTCTTCTAACACACATTACCATGTTAATGACATATCTCTACTGTTTCTAGGACATCACAATAGAGACCCTAATCTCTGGGCTGAAGGACTGCAAGTCTGCCAAGGGTATCATCCTCACAGGCTTTCCAAGGACCCTGCAGCAGGTGGCAGACTACACTAAGGCGGTGAGAGGTTTTATCCTGCAAAAACACATTGATAATTGGCTGAATTGTGATTGTTTTGTGTTATGTTTATAGGAGATTTTGTGCAATATTTTATCTGGCATAATCAGAGTTCCAAGCCAACCTGGAAATCAGGGAAAACCTGGAAAAAGACTTTCACTTTTTCCAGTCAGGGAAAAGTCAGGGAATTTGTGAAAAGTTCCTTAAATCAGGGAAAAATCAGGGAAATAAAAAAAAATCACGAGTGGACAACAACGATATTGTTTTACCCTATTTGGTCGCGATTTAGACCGCAAACGGCCCGCAGTTTAAAACAAGAAGTTGGTCGAAATTATGATCCTGGAATTTTTATTTTCCATCAGAGAAAAATCAGGAAAGAATCAGGGAATTTTGTTCATACAAAAAGCTTGGAACCCTGAATTAATACAAGATAGATCATCTGAATTGGTTTGCTGGTAACCTTGGAGGTAAGGACAAAACCTATTCATCTTGAGGTCATTGAATCAAAGGTCAAGGTCTAAGGGGATTGTATCATGAATTCATTGCTGCACCATATCTAGAGAATGCTTTTGCCTGAGATCATTTAAATGCAAATGCTGGTTTCTTGGGAGGATTTTGTGGTCACCTTGTAAAAGGTCAATGTTGCAATGGCTTATAATATCAATTGTGTTTCTGCTTGATGCCTAGATAGAGAATATTATGTGAGTGTTGGATAAAGAGCAAGTTTATCATGCAAGCCTAAGAACCATGGTAGCGCGAGGCTTGCCGAAATAATGTTCTATTTATCCTATTATTTCTTCCATTTTTTTACATTAATAATGTTCAAATATTGCATTTTTAGACGATTTTGTTCTTCCGCAGTTGACAAGCGCAGATTCTCCAATTTTTGGAAACACCCACAAATTATCTAAAAATAGCACGCAACAGGTTTATTCAACAAGGTGGGATAGAGGCTGGTTTATTCCCTGGGGTGTTATACCGTCAATGCACGTCTGGTAATGTGATAAAATGATTAAACCCACATCATCAAAATGTGTATGCTGATTACTCCTGTGGAATTAAAGACGCCTATCAACTTTGAGTTGTCAAGTGGTAAAGGTCAAGGTCACACGGCAGCTTTTCAACATGATAATTGTTTCCTCAAATTATTTAGAGAAAGCTTAGGATGAAATAAATTAATTTGCTAGTTGAAGGATGACCCTTTTTGATGTTGAGATCCATGGATCAAACATCTATTGGCTTGGTATATACATGTATCTAAAACCTTAAGATGTCACAATCAGTCAATGTTAGCCACAGTGTTCCTTATAGAGCAAGACACTAAATTAATCTATTTGGTTGATTCAAGGTATCTTGGAATGGAGTTCTTATGAAGGCATTGTATAATTCTGCATCATAATTATCAAACTCAATCAATCAATTAAATCTGTTTAATAAACGTTGAATACAGTGTATTGATTTTATGTGGTCAAGTTTGGAGCATTTCCAATCTTAAAAAGTATATATTTTTCCAAAAAATGACTTTCTTAAATTCCCAATTAAAGATTACAAAAAAAAAACTTTTTGGAAATAGCAATATTTAGTTTATTTCCCTATTAGCAATATTTAGTTTATTTCCCTATTAGCAATATTTAGTTTATTTCCCTATTTACATGTAGCTCTATAAATTGAGCCTTTTTGAAAGCTGTAAATATTAAAAACACTTAAATTCCCAATCTTAAAGTATTTGTTAGCAAAAAAAACTACCACTCCAATGTCCCAATTTTAGTCAAAATTTCGAAATCAAAAGGGCCCAGTCACATTCTCAAAATGCACTGCAATGTTATTTTGAACTTAAAATTTCTCAAACCCAATAGTGTTTTTGGTTGGTCCCAGGTGTCTAGGGTAGACGTTGTGTTTCTGATTGTGTCTTTGGTTGATTCCAGGTGTCTTGGGTGGGCTTAGTGTGTCTGATTGTGTCTTTGGTTGGTTCCAGGTGTCTCATGTGGACATAGTGTTTCTGATTGTGTCTTTGGTTGGTTCCAGGTGTCTAATGTGGACGTAGTGTTTCTGATTGTGTCTTTTGTTGGTTCCAGGTGTTTCGGGTGGACTTAGTGTTTCTGATTGTGTCTTTTGTTGGTTCCAGGTGTTTCGGGTGGACGTAGTGTTTCTGATTGTGTCTTTTGTTGGTTTCAGGTGTCTCGGGTGGACGTAGTGTTTCTGATTGTGTCTTTGGTTGGTTTCAGGTGTCTCATGTGGACGTAGTGTTTCTGATTGTGTCTTTGGTTGCTTTCAGGTGTCTCATGTGGACGTAGTGTTTCTAATTGTGTCTTTGGCTGGTTCCAGGCGTCTCATGTGGACGTAGTGTTTCTGATTGTGTCTTTGGTTGGTTTCAGGTGTATCGGGTGGACGTAGTGTTTCTGATTGTGTCTTTGGTTGGTTTCAGGTATCTCGGGTGGACGTAGTGTTTCTGATTGACCTTGATGAGAAGAAGGCCCTGGATCGTCTGCTACAGAGAGGGCGCACCTCAAGTCGACCTGAGGACTCAATGTCAGCCGTCACTACACGTTTAAACTACTTCAAAGGTGACACACATCTTTTTGATTTTCTTTTGATGTTTTTTTTTAATGGTCCAGAGAAGTTAACAAAAATTCTTGAATACTCCAGACACCTAAAAAATAGCTTAAAGCACGATTGAACCCATTTTAATGGTATCTGCAGACTTTAAACAAACAAACATGGTGGACTATTGCTGTTATAGCATAAAAATGTACAACTAGAGGAAAAAGTGAAACAAAGGTGTCCTTAACTGTCAGATCATAATTGTACAGTTACCCAAATTTACATTACATAATTAAAAGTGTTGGGCACTATTGGAGCCTGACTTTATTGAATTATACTCTTTTGTTTTATAAAAACAAATTTTTGTTGTTACTATGCTATTATGGATTGACAATGAACTATAGATGATCAACAAATATTTGATATTTCAGCTCACACGTTGCCTGCCGTAAAGCACTACGATGATCAGGGAAAGCTTGTCATCATTGAGGGGGATGCAGGGGAAGACATGGTCAAATACGAGTTTGGAAAGGCGTTCGATAAAGTGTTTTTCAGCAAATATGGATCAAAACCATTAGGTAAAGTGCCTTGAAGCTGTTACATGTATATTTGAAAATTGTCACATTCTTCTCTTTGTATGACTTAAAATTCATCCATCATAATATCTTATTACCAGTGTTCATTTTGAGAATTTTGTATGAGTTGTTTAAAAAAATGCAATAAAAAGTATTGCAATGGAAAGTTACTTGGTTAATACTATGTAAATTTTAACCAAAACAATGTAAAAATTTGCACAATATAGGTTAATAAAAAAAGGCTATGGCCAAAACATGTTTAAGTATTTAAGAAATTTAAATAAACAAAAGTAACATGTTTGTACAGTATATTTTATTGAATTATCACAGTATAGATTACAAATTAATTCAAATTATTCAATAACATTTTAGAACTGATTGTAAAAGATTTAAATGCTTATTTTTCAGACCCTAGGCCACCAACGTCAGGTTCAAGCGTTCCAGACCCACCCACGTACAAAAAGGCATTTGAAGATGGCGGTATGAGTCGCGAGAACAGCATGACGGGCGATGACAAGCCTCTGTTTGTTGGGGAGGTTCCAGAACCACCGACCATTGTTGAAGCAGACACAGGCAGGAAGCCAGGCCTTCCCGAGGGGCCGATCATATTCATGGCAGGTTTGTGGTGCAGTGATTTTTCTGAGGTCAAATTTGGGGCAGAAATTTTGGCCCTAGTGCCAATCTCAAAAAGTATATATTGTTCCCGAATGAATGCCGAAATTTCCATTTGAATGTTAAAAAAAATAAAAAATGATGCAATTTATCCCAATCTGAAGGGTCCAGGCTCCATATCTCAGAATATTGACTTAACCCTTTGAGCGCTGGAACCGGATTTTGAAGGCCTTTGCAAACAGTTTGGATCCAGATGAGACGCCACAGAACGTGGCGTCTCATCAGGATCAAAACTGTTTGCTATTCTGATAGTATTCTTTGAAAAAAAATCAAAGAAAATGCTAATTTTAGAAATTTAGCAGACAACATTTTAGCAGACGACAAATTTCCCAGCATGCAAAGGGTTAACTATGTTGGTGATAGTTGGTCCATATACAATATCCTTGATTTCACAGGTGGTCCAGGCAGTGGTAAGCATACACAGTGCGAGCGGATCATCAAGCGCTATCCGGACTTTGTGCACATCTCAGTGGGAGACCTGATCCGTGCTGAGATCTCCAACAAGGGAACGGCCGACCAGAAGTGGTCCATGATCTCACAACTCGTATCCAAGGGAGAAATGGCTCCTGAGGTGAGACCTGGGGGATGTACTATCACAGTTCTTAAGGGAAATCTTAATTTAATGTCTAAGCCTCACAGATATTTAAAAAAGCAAAGCAAAAATTCAAAATACAAAACAACACACTAAATAGTTCAATATATGAGGCTTGTTCTCAGAAAACTAGGCTTAGTGCATGCACATAAAGTAACATCCCAGATTAGCCTGTACAGTCCGCAACATATTACGTCTACACTGGATTTTCATTATGGTGAAATCTCCTTTAAACGAAAAATTACATAAAAGCGGAAAGTGTCCTCCCTGATTAGCCTGTGCAGACTGCAAAGGCTAATCTGGGACAACACTTAATGCAGATGCATTAAGCCCAGTATCCCGGAAGGTGGCTGATATAATGATTTGATTTTTGGTAATCATATAGTTTCTATACACACCATAGCGTTTGATGCCTATGGGGTCAAGCAGCAAGTACACTAAATTTGTAGGAAGTGTACAGTAAGATATATCTTCCATTCACACCAATGGTCTTTGCACATAAATATGTTTAAATATATTCCGTACCAACTAAATATTTCTCAGTGATATATAGGCAATTTTCTCTCATTGCAACTGATGCCATTTTAGTTGGCATAGAATTATTTTTGATGGGGCTTTATGTTGTACTGAATTTCATTCAAGGGACAATTTGATACCAAATGTTCTATACCAAGACAAATGGTCTCTGTTTTACAAAACATAAAAATATCAGACCACTATATAATGATTGTAGATAAAAGTTATAAATGACATATAATTTTAAAAGACATACTCGTTGACTTGAGAGTTTTAAGAATTTATCCTCAAGTTTTCTTTTTGTGAATAGTTAAACTTGGACTATATTTGATAAACATCTTACTTTTATCTTTAAATGTTTTGATTTCATTTTTAACTTTTTGTTGTTCAATATTTCTAAAACTTCTTAACATTTGTGAATCTCAGTACTTTAACATTTTAAATGACACAAAATAATAAGTGCAGTTAATACAAAGCAAGTTGTCATGTACTTGTAGACCTGTAATGACAGCTTGCTTTAACCCTTTGAGCGCTGGAACCGGATTTTGAAGGCCTTTGCAAACAGTTTGGATCCAGATGAGATGCCACAAAACGTTGCATCTCATCAGGATCCAAACTGTTTGCTATTCTCAAAGTGGTCTTAGAAGAAAAATCAAAGAAAATGCTAATTTTAGAAATTCAGCAGACAACATTTTAGCAGACGACAAATTTCCCAGCATGCAAAGGGTTAAAGGGCATATACACGTTTTGAGAATGAAAAGATAAGGTTGATTTTAATTCTTTGTTAAACAAAAATGAGCAAAGAAGGTATATTTGAGTCGTGTTATGGCAAAACTTGGCTAAATGCATGTGCGTAAAGTGTCGACCCAAGTGCAGTCAACACAGGCTAATCACCGATAACGCTTCCCGCCTAAACTGGATTTTCGTTATGAATAGACTTCTTTTTAACGAAAAATGTCATAAAAGCGGAAAGTGTCATCCCTGATTAGCCATCCTGTGCGGATTGCACAGACTAATCTGGGACAACACTTTACACACATGCATTCACCGCAGTTTTTCCAGAACGAGGCTCATTTGAATTTTAACTAAGGATTCACCAAACTTAAAACATAATTATACATTTCTTCTACAGCAAGAGACAGTAGAACTGTTGAAGAAGCATCTCATTAAGAACAAGTCAGCCAAGGCATTTGTCATTGATGGATTCCCAAGAAATAAAGAACAGGTGGAGGACTTTAACAAACAGGTGAGTACTGGGAATAGTGTTGGAAATGAGTACTGGAAATAGTGTTAGAAATGAGTACTGGAAATAGTGTTAGAAATGAGTACTGGAAATAGTGTTAGAAATGAGTACTGGAAATAGTGTTAGAAATGAGTACTGGAAATAGTGTTAGAAATGAGTACTGGAAATAGTGTTAGAAATGAGTACTGGAAATAGTGTTAGAAATGAGTACTGGAAATAGTGTTAGAAATGAGTACTGGAAATAGTGTTAGAAATGAGTACTGGAAATAGTGTTAGAAATGAGTACTGGAAATAGTGTTAGAAATGAGTACTGGAAATAGTGTTAGAAATGAGTACTGGAAATAGTGTTAGAAATGAGTACTGGAAATAGTGTTAGAAATGAGTACTGGAAAAAGTGTTAGAAATGAGTACTGGAAATAGTGTTAGAAATGAGTACTGGAAAAAGTGTGAACTCTTTACCTCTCATGCGCATTTTGACCTGTTTGGAGTCCCGTAGAAATGAAATTAATCTGAAACAATTAACAATAACGATTAAACTTGGCTTGTTTAATTAACTCCTGCTAACTGGTATAAGATTTACACGTATATTGTGTTTAACCCTTTGAGCGCTGGAACCGGATTTTGAAGGTTTTTGCAAACAGTTTGGATCCAGATGAGACGCCACAGAACGTGGCCTCTCATCAGGATCCAAACTGTTTGCTATTCCGAAAGTATTCTTTGAAAAAAATCGAAGAAAATGCTAATTTTAGAAATTCAGCAGACGACATTTTAGCAGACGACAAATTACCCAGCATGCAAAGGGTTAATACTAAAAAGTAGAAATACATAAAGAGAAAACTAGATTAGTGTTGAATATAGATATGACTTGATTAGTGGTGCTTGTTTTTTGTGCCAAGCAAATAATCTTACCTGTATTTGGCACTTACCTTGCATTCTATTTATATTATTGTTTTCCCTTTTTATGCCCCCAGTAGGGTGGCATATAGTGATCGCACTGTCCGTCTGTCCTTCTGTCTGTCCTTCTGAAATTCCTTCACACTTTGCGTTTAGGTTTCGAAAAATGCTCATAACTTCTATGTCCCTTGAGATATAACCTTCATATTTGGTATGCATGTGTATATGGACAAGGCCTTTCCATACGCACACAAATTTTGACCGTCTGTCCGCCTGTGTGTCTGTCCGAAAACTTTAACGTTGGTCATAACTTTTGCAATATTGAAGATAGCAACTTGATATTTGGCATGCATGTGTATCTCATGAAGCTGCACATTTTGAGTGGTGAAAGGTCAAGGTCATCCTTCAAGGTCAAAGGTCATTTTTTTGTTTTCAAAGCGGCGCAGTAGGGGGCATTGTGTTTCTGACAAACAAATCTCTTGTTGTCTTTATTTTGAAGATAAACATAGGGAAATGGACAAAAAACAATATGAAAACATTCAAATGTCTTCATTTAACCTTTCCCCCTCAGAAGCAAAGTAAAAATGACTATAATATTCAACCAGCATAAAACCAGAACAGGCTGCGAGTAACTCGCAGTCTGTTCAGGTTTTATGCTGTTTGCTGCTAGTTTCTCAACCCTTTGAGCGCTGGAACCTGATTTTGAAGGCCTTTGCAAACAGTTTGGATCCAGATGAGACGCCACAGAACGTGGCGTCTCATCAGGATCCAAACTGTTTGCTACAATGATAGTATTCTTTGAAAAAAATCAAAGAAAATGCTAATTTTAGAAATTTGGCAGACGACATTTTAGCAGACGACAAATTTCCCAGCATGCAAAGGGTTAAGGTTGGAAACGAAGCCTTTAAAACTTTAATCTAGTAAGAAAGGTCTTAAATTTAATGTGATGTTCTAAAGGACTGTTCAACAGGGATGGAAATTTAACTTAATTTATGTGATGGACTGTTATTTCATCAATCTAAGCGTGATGGTGGGATAAAACAATCCTACATATTATGTTTCAGATCAGGGGTCTTAATTTTGTAATAAATTTGTTTTACAGATTGGGGGTCTAAATTTCGTCATGTTGTTCGACTGCGAAGAGTACTTCATGCAGAACAGATTGTTAAAGCGCGGGCGGGAGAGTGGCCGTATAGACGACAACGCCACGGCCATCGCTAATCGACTGAACTTCTACAAATACAACACACTTCCCATCATGAAACATTATGAGGATGAGGGGAAACTGGTTGTGGTGAGTATCTGTAGAATTATTTATTTATGGTGCTCATTTTTAGCTCGGCTGTTTTCGAAGAAAACCCGAGGTATTGTCATAGCCAGCTCGTCCTTCCGCCATCCGCCGTCCTAAAACTTTAACATTGGCCATAACTTTTGCAATATTGAAGATAGCAACTTGATATTTGGCATGCATGTTTATCTCATGGAGCCGCACATTTTAAGTGGTGAAAGGTCAAGGTCAAGGTCAAAGGTCAAAAAAACATTTTTTTGTTTGAATTTTTTTTGTTGGTTTTTCATGTGTATCTCATCGACCTGCACATTTTGAGTGGTGAAAAGGTCAAGGTCAATGAAGGTTCAAAGATCAAAAAAACTAAATCCAAGCACCCACAGCCGAGCATTGGCACCTGATATGCGGTGCTCTTGTCTGTTCCTTCTGGTCACATAAACAGTGACAGGGAGGTTGTATAACATTGAAAGAGAGGTAGTACTGTCACATTGTTTGAGCTTAGAAATGTTTAACAAATCTGTATTCAGAATCTGGGCCAGTATTTGCCAAGAACGCCTTTTGAGAGATTAATACACATTTTAATTTGCCCTACTTTTGTTGGAAAAAAAAACTGTCTCAACATGTTTTATTTAACATTTAAATATTTTGCAATCAATGGTGTTCCCTTTACAATTTTTGATAATTCTGTTTATCAGCAACATGCTTTGAGAAATTTAAAATAAATATGTTTTACACATTGTGTAAATCATTTTAACACATGCTTCCATCCTTTCAACTTGCTATATGCACATTTTTCCAGAGAAATATTGCTGATGTACGTATCTTTCATAGTGTTCATGCTGTTCATGTTGTCAGAAAAGTTCATTAGTTCATTTGAATATTTGAGTTGTGTTCTGGGAAAACTGGGCTTAATGCATGTGCATAAAATGTCGCCCCAGATCAGGGACAACACTTTCTATGTACTTTCTTCTTTTAAATATAAAATTCTATTAAAGCGAAAAGTGTCGTCCCTGATTTGCCTATGCTGACTGTGCAGGCTCAGGGCTTTTTTTCCTGACTTGGTGAAAAAATGAGTCGCAAACTTTTCAAAATTGTGAAAAAATGAGTTGTGAACTTTTGGAAATTGTGAAAAATTGAGTCGCGAACTATTCAAAATTGTGAAAAATTGAGTCGCGAACTTCTTAAAATTGTGAAAAACCGAGTCGTGAAATTGTTAAAATTGTGAAAAACGGCCAATTTTGTAAAAATTCACGGCCATGTTAGGTTTGTGAATTGTCCCTATCAAAATTGTGAAATGTCCTTCCACGGCCACTCGCAAAGAAGGAAAAAAAGCCCAGGCATTAAGCCCAGTTTTCCCAGAACGAGGCTCATTTTAAAGTCTGACATAGGCTTACGCTATAGAAGAAATCTTAAGAAACTAAACAGATAATGAAATTGAATGTAAAATAAGAATACAAGTATAAGATTCTGATGAGTATGTAATCTTGTATTTGTGAACGTCTGACAACATGCATATTTAGAAAGAGGTGTGTTGCATAGCATACAGCCAAGCATTTCCTGGCCTGTGCTTGTTTAGCTGAAAATCAAAATTAATGGCATTGATATTCAAATGGTCTGCACTACCGGTAACCAATAAAAGACCTTGGTTACGAATATTTCCAACTGGCATTTAAAGCTTGAAATAATTAACCTGGCATTGGTAAACTCCTAAGCATTAATTGTACGCTTGGATTGTTAATTTTATTCGCATTGGATTTTGATCGTTCACATTTTGTACATCTTATATGAGGCCCCAACAGTATACTTTAGTGACATTCATTGCTATCAATTTAATTTTGTTCAGGAATGGGAACTTGTTCATTCATTATAACTGCAGTTTAATGCATTCATCCACAAAGGTCTTTTACGGGTTAATACTGACATGCTAAATACATTACTTAAATTACTGGTATTTGAAAATGCAGCAAATATTATTGTAACAACATTTCATTTTCTGAAGAAATAATATGTAGGCATTTTGAAGCCTATAATGTTAATTTTACTCTTTCAGTGATGGAACCGAATTTTGAAGGCCTTTGCAAACAGTTTGGATCCAGATGAGACGCCACAGAACGTGGCGTCTCATCAGGATCCAAACTGTTTGCTATTCTGATAGTATTCTTTTGAAAAAAAATCAAAGAAAATGCTAATTTTAGAAATTCAGCAGACAACATTTTAGCAGACGACAAATTTCCCAGCATGCAAAGGGTTAAAAATTGGATTTCAATCATTTGGACTAGGAAATGCTTGGATTGAGCTTGGTTGCATGGTTTATTGTTTTATATTATTGCGTATGACTGTTAAACCATGTTTGCGTTTTAAGTGTATGGTGGCTCTTTCATTTGTTGACTTGCTTATTTACAGAAAAAGCCTAAACCTCCCACACAACCTGTGCATATATTTTACACATTTTTCCTATAGTTTGCTGTTGTTTAACAATTACAATCAAAATTATTATTAAGCGCTTATAATTTTATAAAATATTATTTTAATATTCAGTGCGATGGATGTTTTTTCTGGTTCTTAAAAAAAAAAAAAAAAAAAAAAAGTTGAACCCAACAAAATTGGTGAGAATACAGTTCATACCATGTATATACATAATAACAAGTTTTTTCAACAATAAACCCCTTTTCTTACTTGCAAAATGAGTCCAGGGCCCATTATCATGAACATTCTCAACTTTTAAGCTTGACTGAGAAAATAAGATTTGAGTTTCAACTCAGCTGAGTATTCATGAGAATGTTGGTCTGCGCACAAACAATCTCAAATCTCAGCTATAAGAATATGCACGCATTCCTCCTCAAATTCAGGGTTGAGTCAGACTCATAACTCAAAAAAACTTCAGTGAAAACCAAATTGATCATGATTATCAAATTCATCTAAACAAATTGAGAAAAAAAACTCAAAGTTGAGTCAGAATATAACTTTAGTATGTTCATGATACCAGGCCAAGGCTGTACTTACACTTTTTGGAAATTCTGTCACCTAACCACGCTTTGAGTATTTTGTGTAGAGTAACATAGAGTTTACTGCAAAAGATACGTACATGCATGACTCTTTGAACAGCTTTTAAGTATTAACCCTTTGAGCGCTGGAACCGGATTTTGAAGGCCTTTGCAAACAGTTTGGATCCAGATAAGACTCCACAGAACGTGGTGTCTCATCAGGATCCAAACTGTTTGCTATTCGGATAGTAACTTTGAAAAAAAATCAAAGAATATGCTGATTTTAGAAATTCAGCAGACAACATTTTAGCAGATGACAAATTTCCCAGCATGCAAAGGGTTAATACAAACCTGTATATGTGTGTGACTTATACCTACTGTGATAAGTGACTATTTTGTCAATAGAAACTTTTAAATATTACATTATTCCATTTTTGTAATGTTTCACTAAGAAAAGATCTAGAGCGAAAAAGCGGGGTGCTGTGCCAGGATCCTTTTTGCTTCCCACTCTTGTCCTAAACCCTTTCAGTGCGGGAACCGAATTTTGAAGGCCTTTGCAAACAGTTTGGATCCAGATGAGACGCCACAGAATGTGGCGTCTCATCAGGATCCAAACTGTTTGCTATTCTGATAGTATTCTTTGAAAAAATTCGAAGAAAATGCTAATTTAAGAAATTCAGCAGACGACATTTTAGCAGACGACAAATTTCCCAGCATGCAAAGGGTTAAGGATTTGCCAACACAAAAATCTTAAAATCTTTTTATGCCCCCGAAGGTGGGCATATAGTGATCGCACTGTCTGTCTGTCTGTCCGTCCTTCTGAAATTCCATCACACTTTGCGTTGAGGTTTTGCGACTAGGTTTCGAAAAATGTGGATTTTGTTTGCAATATTGATCATAGCAACTTGATATTTGGCATGCATGTGTATCTCATGGAGCTGCACATTTTGAGTGGTGAAAAGTCAAGGTCATCCTTCAAGGTCAAAGGTCAAAAAAAAAATCAAAGCTGCGCAGCTAAGGGGGCATTGTGTTTCTGACAAACACAACTCTTGTTAATATTAATGTTTACTGCAAATGCAAAGACTATGATTAAATAGAGAATAATAGGTTAGTGTTGATTATAGATCAGGTTTATCATGCAAGGCTCAGAAAACAAAAAGCACGAACCTTGGGGAATGCTTTTTCGTTTTCGTGCCGAGCATGATAAACCTGATCTATAATCAACACTTACCTTTTATTCTATTTATCCCACTTTTTATTCAGTAAACCTTTTTATTTAAACAAAATTAGTTTAACTGGATAATTTCGCTGGATTTATGACGTAATTTTGTCGAAAAAATGACGTCATTTCGTGCCGTGTATTATAGCAGAAATTTAATCAACCGAATTGGCTGTAAAAGTGGGATAAAATCCCTTATTACAAGTCTCAGAGTACTAAGACTTCCCTGGGATAAATCAAATTACTTTAAAATGTCGCCAGACAGGCCGGCTTTCCACCCTGCCCCTTGTTAGCAGCACCCTGTATCTTTTGTGACCCAAGATCTTTCCCCAGTTCACAGGATAGTGAAATTCTTTCTTAAAAGATGTTATTTTTAGAAAATACTTGTAAAATAACCTTGAAACATCTTTAAAGAATATTTTACATATGAGTCTTGCTCTGGGAAAACAGGTTTTAATGCATGTGCGTAAAGTGTCGTTCCAAATTAGGGTGTGCAGGCAAGTCAGTGATGACACTTTTCGCTTTAACTGGATTTTTGCCAAGAAATGAATTCCTTTAAACAAAAAACAAACAATAAAAGCAGAAATTGTTGTCCCAGATTAGCCTGTGCTGACTGCTAGGGCTAATCTGGGACAACACTTTACACACATGCATTTTCCACAAGCCTCATTTTCCCCATAGTGCGGCCCCTATTGATAGCATAAACTTCATGTTAACCAATCAAATTCCAGCTGGATGCGGACAGAGATATGGAAGAGTTGTTTTACGACATCAGTCAGACGTTCGACTTTGCCCTATTCGGACGCAAACCAGGGGAGGTAATGAGAATGTGTTTTTCTCTTAGATTTGCTGTGGAGTTGTCTCCCCTGAATTTGCTAGAGTTTTATTCCCGTGTGATTTATGTATGGTAATCTGGTTGGCTGCTTTTTTACATTTTTAAAGGTAATATGCATAGTATATTTGCTAGTTACATTAATTTCAATAACTTTTTTCTTTTAGAATCATAATATTAGTGAAGACTTACCTTTGGGTACTGTTACTGTGTGGTAATACTGCAGTTTTGTAGTACCTTACTATTTTGTATGGTAAATGACTGAAAAATTTACAATCACACAAAATTCCTTTATGTTAAACAGTATATTGTAGTAGAAATGTATAGGTGGTCTAACCACTTTCATCAGTTTAGATTGTTTTTAATATTTTATATTATTATACAAAACGTGGATGTTATAATATAATTTGGGTATTGAACCATACATTTTGTGTAGTTTTGTTAATTATACTACCATATATGGAATACTTGTATAATTGTCCTTTTTATGCCCCCTTTTAAAAAAAAGGGGGGTATATTGTTTTTGGCCTGTCTGTCTGTCTGTCTGTCATTCTGTCTGTCTGTCCAAAACTTTAGCCAATATTAAAGTTTTGTCATAACTTTTGCAATATTGAAGATAGAAACTTCATATTTGGCATGCATGTGTATCTCATGGAGCTGCACATTTTGAGTGGTGAAAGTTCAAGGTCAAGGTCATCCTTCAAGGTCAAAGGTCAACAACAACAAAAAATAAGGGGGCATTGTGTTTCTGACAAACACATCTATTGTTTATTTTATACGGTATTTTATTATAAGATTCTTTTGCTGGATAATCTTAAAGTCATGTAATACTTACTGATCTAACTTACGGAAAGAGTATAAGCTGTAAAATCATACTTTTTGTTATTCAACATTGTAAGTTTAAATTATAAAATTAAATGTTACTAACTTAGACAGATATTTTAAACAAGGTATCACTGTAAAATTTATTATTTGATAAGCTGTGTGCGCCATTTATTAATATTCATTAAAATTGATGCTTAACCGTATAAGCATTCAAACCATTAAATGTCTGTTTATGTAATATTATGCTATAAAACATCTATAATCTTAATTGTTTTCATGTAGTTCTGTTGACTTCATGTTTTTCATGGTTGTTTGGTTTCCTAATACTTTTCTGCTGAAAGGGAAATAAAATGATTCCTTACTATGACTGCTGTCACTTAATATTTAAGTCAAAAACCAGTATTGACACCGAGACTCCCAGAAAACCAGTCAAAACAAGTACAGACCTGTTCAAGGATGAGAAAATTCCTGCCCATAGACTGGCTGCGGGCATTCGTGGCAGCATAATAAGGCAGAGAAATGTCCTGACCAGAAGACCGAGTTACACCAGCAAGTACGGGAAATCTGCAGAACATTCTGCTGGAAATTCTTCCCGAAGCTCTCATGGGTCAAAAAGTAGTCATAGTGATGAGGCTGTTGTTAAACGTGCAGAGAAGAGAATCGTCGCTGGTTTTGTGGGGGCTCAGAAACGCTACGAGTATGCTGAGAGGAAAGGTCTTATTAAGACAAGTAAAAAACCAACCAAAGGTATCAAGCATTCAGATGTCATCAAAGCGAGTACAAACTCAACCAAAGGTGGCAAGCATATACCGTTAGATGAAATGATAGCAACTCTGCGGATAAAAGCCGGTTTCTCAGCCTATCAGAAAAGGCACAACAAGAGGATGAAGAAAGAGAAGACTAAAGCAGCAGTGCAAATTGTAGCGGGGTTTGCTGGAGCTACTACGAGGTCTGAGTGGAAAAAGGTATTGACCACGGGCACTGATTGGTTGCAGGTGGGGTGACACGATGGTTCGGAACGGCAGAACGCACACCTTCTCAAGCACATGTCTGGACTGGATCATCAGGAATTTCAGGGGAATAGTGGACTGCTGTGGAAACTATTTGCACGTGTGCAAGGCATCTTCAATTGAAGGGAGAATGTTTTTGCACATTCTTAACCCTTTGAGCGCTGCAACCGGATTTTGAAGGCCTTTGCAAACAGTTTGGATCCAGATGAGACGCCACAGAACGTGGCGTCTCATCAGGATCCAAACTGTTTGCTATTCTGATAGTATTCTTTGAT
>VMBQ01002577.1:46625-95389 GCA_007657795.1 Dreissena rostriformis | reverse complement strand
TGATCCAGTGTAGAAAAATATTGTATATTTAAATTATCTGTTGTCTTGAATTTGTTTGAAAACAGTAAAATATGTTAAATTGATTATTTAAGACTTTCATTATTTCCTCCCAAAATTAGGCGTTTCGCGCAATTTTTTCCCCTAAAAAAGGCAAGGTATTCCCCAAAAATCAGATAAAAAAACCTGTGACGTTATTGATTTGAAAAAAAAAATGGTGGAAGCAATTAGAGAGGTGATATGGATAATCGTCATTTGTTTAAACCTGTAAGTTTCAGAAATCTAAAGCTTAAATATTGTTGTGAATTCATACCAATGTTTAAAGCTTAAGACTTCCGAAAGGTGCTGATTTACTTGTTATATTCCATACATTTATATCACAAAATAAGGTTTTTATAAGCATTAAAATTCACCTTGCAAAGTGCCAAATTCATTTTTTTTTATACCCTCCCCGGTTGGGCCCCCCCCCCTGTCAAAAAATCCTGCATACGGCCCTGCGGTCTGGTCATATAGTTCCCTTGCTATTTGTTAATTTCCGATTGGTTGACCGTTAAAGTAATGTTCCACAGGACACTCCTTAGGAGTATAGTAACCAAATTATTTGTGTGTTTACCCATTTATCGAATAATCCCTCCAGACATTTGATTTGACTATTTGTGGTGATAGAAAGTATTAATGTTATCCAATAGTTCAATGGATGTGAAAGATATTTTAATAAGATTAAGTTTCCCGGTGTACTTCTTTGTATGTCTGATGAAAATAAGGTATCACTGTAATCCTTTTCATCTGGCATAATTCAATGGATGTATGGAATAATCTAATACGATTAAAATTCCTATATCAATACTGTTGACCATTTTATCAATTGGATACCTTGTTGAATATACGTCTCTAAGTAGCAGATGCACATATCTAACTATACTATCTTTGACCTTTCAACTTGTTGATTCAGACTATTTTACAATGAATGCAAAGATCTGCCATGTTCCTACTTGCGAAAGAATACTTATCTTCAAATCCTATAATCATGGCCAATATATCATAAAGATTTGCTATTAAATTTCCAAACTTCATTTATGTTATTATTGTTCTTACATTCAAATAGTTTCTTTATAGAACCATTATTATTATGATATACGATTTATCATTAATTACAATAGTTATTTCATTTATAAATATTGATGTAAATAAACTTTTAACATTTTCTTACATTATTAAAACATCTATTTAATTTCTGATATGCATACATGAGTGTGTCATATGTGTCGTGTTCTGAGAAAACTGGGCATAATCCATGTGCGTAAAGTGTCGTCCCAGATTAGCCTGTGCAGTCCGCACAGGCCTATCCGGGACGACACTTTCCGCCTAAACTGGATTTTCGCTAAGAAGAGACATCATTTAAACGAAAAATTCCATAAAAGCGGAAAATGTCGCCCCTGATTAGTCTGTGCGGACTGCGCAGGCTAATCTGGGATGACAATTTACGCACGAGCATTATGCCCAGTTTTCTCAGAACACGACACATATTATTAAAACATCTGTTGATAATTTCTGACATACAGTTATGATATTTGAATTTACTTATAAATTCCTATCATAGTATTCATATTATCTGTAATTAAATTTCTATCATATTGTTATATTGTATAACATAATATTTATGTTATAAGAATAAACAATATGCATATGCTGTTACGTTACAAGTGGTTAACACGCTTTGTTCACGATTAGTCAGTGCGAAAGCACAATTGGACACGTTATAGCCGGCGGCTACAGGAAGCCGCGTTTCGCTGATTTAAAATGAATATCAATGATTAACTGACATATCTTATGTTATGAATTAAAAAATCTTTGTCAGCTTCTACCATTTACTAATTTTCATAATTAAGTTCATCCAATCCATGTGATTGCATTTGTGTATCTTGCATTTGGCTAAAAAGCAATTGTATGCTTTTAAAGAGCTAATAAATGTTGTTGTGTTTGTTGTTATATCGATGTAACAATTAATTAGTAAAAATTGGAGTGAACGTTTGGAATTCAGTTTTGTTTTATTAATTTGTCGGTTTTATTTATTCCTTGTGGCTGAAGAGCGTTGAGTCGCCTTATTCAGTGTATTTCTCAAAGTTTTCGTGTTTCGTCTGCCCATTTTTCATTTTCTTGAATACAGCACATGTTATCAAACGTATGGTTAGAGTCGCTAAAATGTGCTGCAACGGGGGGATCTCTTTAATGTTCGTGTTTTACAATCAGACCAATGCAAGTTTATGCGTTTGTTCAACGCCATCATTTTGTCTTGCCATCATATTGTTAATTTCCGATTATTATACGTCATGACTGATACTGCATTTGCTGTTATGTATTGCCTTGATTGACGTCATTGCCCCTAATGTGCTCTTAGGCGAAATAAAAAAAATAGGTCCGTTTCCGGTCTCCTTGGGAAAAAAAAACAGGGTCGGTAGGTAGGGATTTTTTTTTTGTTTTTTTTTTTTTTTGTCTTTCGGGTACTAGAATGGAGAAATGAACCAAAATAAACGAAAATGAACACATTTTTTTTGGCGACCCCAATAAAAAGTTGAGGGTCGGCGCCGATTCTGGAGACACGGTCGGGCGACCGGAAACAGACCTATTTTTTTATTTGGCCTTAGCAATTTTCTGATAGTGCATTATCTATGTAATGCTATTAATTGACCTGTCAGTAGCTGTGCTTTAACTCCCTTTACTTGCATTATGCTAGACGTTTTATATGTTAAAAGGTTTGAATATACTCATAGTAAGCTCTCTGTTTCATTTTCTTTCACAAAAAATAACCTCCCTTTATTCTTTTCAGAAAGATAGAAGAAAATAATGTGGTCAAATAATCTTTGAAAGATGGTCAATCAATTAATGCATAACGATGACGGTTTACCTTTAACCCATTTATGCCTAGTGGACTCTCCCATCCTTCTAAATTGGATCAATTTATTTCCAAAATTAGGGATGTCTAGTATATTTATTTCTATATTTAGAATATTTCTTACGGAAAAATTTCTTTTAGCAAACAGTGCAGACCCTGATGAGACGCCGCAACATGCCGCGTCTCATCTGGGTCTACGCTGTTTGCCAAGGCCTTTTTTCTAGACGCTAGGCATAAATGGGTTAATTGGATCTTTATAAACTTGAAGTACTTTATTTTTTATTTCATTGGTCAAACAGAATATATTTAATAGTTTTATGCAGAACTGGTCTTTATAGTTCAACCAGAATTTAACACTTTTATGCAGAGATGGCCTTAATAGTTAACTACATAGACAATAGTTAAAAGTCATGATCTTATTGGTCACTAATGTATAGAGTTTTGAGCTAAATTTAATATCTTATGATGCCTATTATTTTTCATATTGAATGTTAATATTATAGCATATCTTGGAAGTTTAAATTTGGCAAAGGAACTTTTTATTAAATTTTTGTTCTCACCACATTAATGCATGATAATTATTAACTGTGTTACATTGACAAAAAAACGCTGCTGACTACCTGTATTTCTTATTTAGTCAGACATCCTCAGGGGGGGGGGGACTTACATAGAGTAATCAGTAATGCAGTCTTGTTTGTTATGTATGGAATGTAACGTACATCTTCTTTTATTACTTCCAGACTTCCTTCATTATCTTCATAATTAACTAGCATGTCGCTAATTCCTAGCTGGCCGTTGTAAGTCAGAGAGTGACATGAGCAAATTTGTATATGGATATGAGTCACGCTTTGTGAAAAGGGGGTCTTATGCATATGCGTAAGGTGTCGTCCCAGATTAGCCTTTGCACTCTGCACAGGCTAATCAGGGACGACACTTTCCGCTTTCATGGTATTTTTTGGTTCAAAGTAGTCTTCTCTTAGCAAAAATCCAGTTTAGGCGGAAAGTATCGTCCCTGAATAGCCTGTGCAGACTGCACAGGCTTATCTGGGAAGACACTTTACGGAGGGGTGGGGGGGAAGTTTACGCACATGCATTAAACCCCCTTTTCTCAGAGTGTGACCCATATAAGACTGATAGCCCATTCTGGCCGTTAAGGGATAGTTTTACATAAAGTTGGAATGTATGCATCTGGCTCACATTGCATCAGTTATATCCATAGTACAAAGCTGTTCTGAGAATACTAAGATGGCAGCCTATGGATCAGTGTAAATATGTGCAAAGTGTATGCTGAGAAAATGCCATTTATCATTATTTTGCACTGAGCTAGTGCTCAGTAGTTATGTGTTTTATGCCTGACTACTATCAGGTGAAGTGTTTGCAATTTCAGTGGTACACATAAATATAAATGTATTTTGTTCATTATATATTTATACATTTCAAGTCACATTTGAAAGAAATTTTGGGCAAAAGAATATATAGATTTAAAAAATTTATCTACATACTTTTAATATTTTTATAATACAATTGACTTTTAAATATTTTAAACAATTATAAGTAATTGAAAAATATATGGCTAGAACAAAGAACAAAGCATACAATAATTTGGTTGAATTTTTTGAATTCTTTTAGTGTTTTTTTTAATCACTTATTGATCCAAAGTATTGCTAGGTGAGAGTTAATTGGCATGTTCTGAAATAGAATGTATACATTAATTTTAAGGTATACAATTACAAATAAGAAGACTGATTACATTTAAGATATAAGTTGTGTATACTTGCAACAAATAGTAATTGTCTTTCTTTCCTGTGGAGGTTATACAAAATTAAACTGCACTAAAAAATAACAAATATTTTTAATATATAATCCCAAACATATTAGCGTGATGTTCTGGGGAAAATGGCTTTAAGCATATGAGTATAGTGTCATCCCAGATTAGCCTGTGCAGACTGCACAGACTAATCAGGGACGACACTCTGCCAAGACTGGATTTTTGTTAAGAAGCGAATTCCTTAAAACAAAAAAGGCTGACTTCACAGGCTAATCTGGGATAACACTTTACTAAACACATTTATTAAGCCTAGCTAGATTTGCCTAGCTAGATTTCCCAGAATGAATCTCATATGTTTGCACTCTCTCAATTAGCGGTACTAATTGGTTATTATTTACCTTAGTCTCTCTCTGTGTGTGACCTTTGTTTGTGACCTTGGGAACAAGACAAGAACACGGGAAGGGTATACATGTACACCAGTCGGTTGTGATTCTCCTAGCTGACAGCTACCTGTTAATAAAGCTTCCTCTTTCCGTCTTCTGTAGTGCTCTTTACAATCAAGTATATTGTATCTTTATATGTGCTTTGTTCTGATTATTGTGAATTAGTAAATAGCTTTTGAAAAATCACCTGTTCAGTTAAAAAAAGGAGTATTGATTCAATCATGGCAGTAAGTAGATCAAATCTTTGTTAAATTTGGGTATATATATTTTTGGATGAGATATTCTTGTGCACAATATTAATTACTTGTATATTCACTTTTACCTTAGCAACCTTATTCTGTTGCAATTTATTAAAACTGTAATGCTTTTTAATGTAAAGTATCTTAATATTTGTAAAATGGTGTTATTTCTTAACGTTTTGTATGGTTATATACATAAAGATGACATACTCATTTTATCAAATGTCTTTTTTGCAAGTTGAAGATTTTTAGTTTGTTTTAACTCGATGCATGCTGCATAATTAAATAATATGTATATTCAAATAGGTATTTTGTTTACCTTTAATGAAGAAGCTAATGTTGGTCATTATAATTGCATGCAAAGTATATAATGACAAAGGTACTGAACTTTTAAATTAGAGAATATTGTTGTATATTTAATTTGGTTTCAGTATATATTTTTTAAAAATGTTTCCTGGACAACTTGCATATAAAATCATGTTTTGCTATCTGTATTTTTTGTTAAAATCTGCTGTTATTGTTTCAGGCCAAGGACAATTCAAGCCCTGGTAAGTGAACACACTTTAATGTTATGTTGCTTATATATAACACACTAATTTATTTTGTTTCTTTACATAAATCTTCTCTAGTATATATGTTTCTTCCATATTTAGCTTCTTTTGTGGGCTTTTATCAAATGGTTGACAGATATACAAACATACATTCCAAAAAAAATCATATTTTATGTTTCAACTACATGTATGTAGTAAATCTACATACTTTTTATTAATTTTTCTAGATACCTCAATGTAGTTCATACCCTTTTACTTCTTGGGAATGGGCTACGTAAAGTGTTGAACTGTCGTATCTGCTTAATATTTTCTATGTAAGATACAGTAATGTCACACTGAACTTATGCTATACATATGAGCCGTTCTCTCAGAAAACGGCACAAAATGCATGCATGTAAAGTGTAGTCCTAGATTAGCCTGTGCAGTCACCACAGGCTAATCAGGGAAGACAATTTCTGCTTTTATATATTTTTTTTGTTGAAAGGAATTCTCTTCTAAACCAATATCCAATCTCGGCAGAAAGTGTCGTCCATGATTTGCATGTTCAGCTGCACAGGCTAATCTGGGACAACACTTTAACTCATGCATTGAGCCAAGTTTTCCAAGAGCGCGTCTCATAAACACATATACCTTTGTAGTTTTCCTGTGATTGTCTAACCCTTTGCATGCTGGGAAATTTGTCATCTGCTAAAATGTTGTCTGCTGAATTTCTAAAATTAGCATTTTCTTCGATTTTTTTCAAAGAATACTATCAGAATAGCAAACAGTTTGGATCCTGATGAGACGCCACGTTCTGTGGCGTCTCATCTGGATCCAAACTGTTTGCAAAGGCCTTCAAAATCCGGTTCCAGCGCTCAAAGGGTTAANGGGCGGAAGGCATCACTTTGTCCGGACTCTAATTCAAATTGTATTCATCCGATCTTCACCAAACTTGGTCAGCAGTTGCATCTAGTTGATATCTAGGCCAAGTTCGAATATGGGTCATGCCGGGTCAAAAACTAGGTCATAGGGTCAATAAGTGCATTTTCAAAGGGGCCACTTTGTCCGGACTCTATTTCAAATTGTATTCATCCGATCTTCACCAAACTTGGTCAGCAGTTGCATCTAGTTGATATATAGGCCAAGTTCGAATATGGGTCATGCCGGGTCAAAAACTAGGTCATAGGGTCAATTAGTGCATTTTCAACGGCGCCACTTTGTCCGGACTCTAATTCAAATAGTTTTCATCCGATCTTCACCAAACTTGCTCAGAAGTTGAGTCTAGACAATATCTAGGCCAAGTTGGAATATGGGTCATGCCGGGTCAAAAACTAGGTCATGGGGTCACTTAGTGCATTTCAAGGATTTCATGGTGTCCGCTCTCTAAATGAAGTAGTTTTCACCCGATCTTCACCAAATTTGGTCAAAAGTTGTGTCTATATGATATGTAGGTCAGGTTTAAATATGGGTCATGCCGGGTCAAAAACTAGGTCACGAGGTTACTTAGTGCATTTCAAGCATTTAGCATGGTGTCCGCTCTCTAATTGAAGTAGTTTTCATCTGATCTTCACCTAATTTGGTTACAAGTTGTGTCTAGATGATATGTAGGTCAAGTTCGAATATGGGTCATGCCCGGTCAAAAACGAGGTCACATGGTGCATTTAAAGCATTTAGCATGGTGTCCGCTCTCTAATTGAAGTAGTTTTCATCTGATCTTCACCAAATTTAGTCAGATGTTACATCTAAATGATATCTAGGTCAAGTTCAAATATGGGTCATGCCAAGTCAATAACTAGGTCTTGAGGTCACTTAGTGCATTTCAAGCATTGAGCATGGTGTCCAAAACCTTCGAACGGGCGTATCTTGTGACAGTTTGGCACTCTTGTTTTTGTAGAAAGGAAGTCTCTTGTAAACCAATATCCAATCTAGGCAGAAAGTGTCGTCCATGATTTGCATGTTCAGCTGCACAGGCTAATCTGGGACAACACTTTACACTCATGCATTGAGCCCAGTTGTCCAAGAGCGCGTCTCATATACACATATACCTTTGTAGTTTTCCTGTGATTGTTTAACCCTTGGCATGCTGGGTAATTTGTCGTCTGCTAAAATGTTGTCTGCTAAATTTCTAAAATTAGCATTTTCTTCGATTTTTTTCAAAGAATACTATCAGAATAGCAAACAGTTTGGATCCTGATGAGACGCCACGTTCTGTGGCGTCTCATCTGGATCCAAACTGTTTGCAAAGGCCTTCAAAATTCGGTTTCAGCACTAAAAGGGCTAATGTATCTGAACTTTGTGGTGTGTCATGTTACTTTCACATAATATAGGAACAATTAATTTCCATAAACATTATCAGGAGAGACATTTTTGTTAATATTTGCTCGTCTTTAATATTTAAAGACATTACGTGACCACAATATCATATGAACCGCGCTCTGTAAAAAGGGGTTTAATGCATGTGGGTAAGGTGTTGTCCCAGAATAGCCTGTGCAGTCGGCACAGGCTAATCAGGGATGACGCATTAAGCTTTAATTGTATTTTTTATTTTAAGAAAGACTCTTGTTGACGAAAATCCAGTTTAGGCGGAAAGTGTGGTCGCTGTTTAGCCTATGCGTACTCTACAGGCTAATCTGGGACGACACATTAGGCACATGCATTAGCCCTTTGAGTGCTGGAACCGGATTTTGAAGGCCTTTGCAAACAGTTTGGATCCAGATGAGACGCCACAGAACATGGCGTGAGACGCCACAGAATGTGGCGTCTCATCAGGATCCAAACTGTTTGCTATTCTGATAGTATTCTTTGAAAAAAAAATGAAGAAAATGCTAATTTAAGAAATTTAGCAGACAACATTTTAGCAGACGACAAATTTCCCAGCATGCAAAGGGTTAGCCCCCCTTTTCACTGAGCGAGGTTCATATGCACTACAGACAATCAATAGAACACAATGCTGAACTGATAAGAAAATGGTTGTTGTATGCCCTTCTGGTCTGGATTATGTATGCATAATTGGTCATACATTTGTATCAGCTGGTCCCAATGGGGATGCTTATATGTTGCAAGGATTTGGTATGTGATTCATTTGGCAAGCCTCACATGTATTATACAATGGGAAAATTATCTTCTCTTTTTTGTAATTGGCGTCTTATCAACTGGTCCTGGTTTTGGGATGATGTCAGTGTTAACATTGCAGGAAATTTGTGTATTGGTTGTATGGTTGTGTGTTTTATTTGTATTTTAGTGGCTATTGTTGTTTTCCTTGTGCTCTTTGAAATGGTGTTAATCTGGTTTTTTGAAAAGTACAATTGTTAAAATTCTGTCTGTGAGTGCTCATAATAAAAGCATTGGCATGTAGGTTCTGTATTAAGCATCACTAAAATTAGCTTGTTTGAAAAAAAAGTTGTATCTGACTGACGAATTTTTTAATATTTGTTTTTTCATTTTGTCATTGACAATAGAAGACAGTCAGGCTAAAATATGGCTGAAGACCAATTATAGGACCATCTTGATAATTGAGAAAATGAGTCTATTTGGCTAAAAAATCTGAACAACTGGCTAAATACCATTTATTGGACCAGCATTGCCATTGGTCAAATGAACAATTGGCTACAAATCTGAACAACTTGCTTACGGCCATTTATTTAAAAACCTGGTCATTGACCATATTAGCCATTGTTTTTAAACTGGACAATGGCTAAAGACCATTTATTGTTCTAATATGTTCATTAACAAAATGAACCTTTCATTATTAATCTGAACAACTGGCTAAAGACCATTGGTTAGACCACCTGTGTCATTGACCAAATGAGCCATTGACTACAAAACTGAATGACTTGCTACAGACCATTTAATTTGGACCAACATTGCCATTGACCAAATCAGCCATAATGGCTACAAATGTAAACAACTTGCGACAGACCATTTATTTGATGAACCTTGTCAATAAATACCAAATGAGCCATAGACTACAAATCTGAACAACTTGCTAAACCTTGTCATTAACAAAATAAGCAGTTGGCTACAAATCTGAACAACTCACCACACCCTTTATTGGACCAACATTGTTATTGACCAAATGAGCCATATGCTACAAATAATCAACTGGCTAAATACCATTCATTGGACCAACCTTGTCATTGACAAAATGAGCCATTTGTTACAACTATAAACAACTGGCTTAAGAACAGTTAATTCTACCAACCCTCAGTCATTGACCAAATGAGCCATTTGCTTCAAATCTGAACAACTTACTTAATTTAGACTGTTAATTGGACGGACTTTGTTATTTACCAAATGAGTTATTGGCTACAACTATAAACAACCCCTGCGAAAAATTCAAGAACTGTACTTGATTGAATTCTTGAACATGTTCCAGAACAGTTCAAGGACAGAAAATGGCAGTTCTTGAATTAAGATTTCCAGAACTAAGTTCAAGAACTTGTTCTAGAACAGAAATTTCTTCTGGAACACATTCTTGAACATGTTCCAGAACACATTTCAGAAAGGTTGTTCTAGAACAGAAATTTATTCTGGAACAAGTTCTTGAACATGTTCCAGAAAAGTTCCAGAACACATTCCAGAAAAGTTCAAGAACATTAATTTGCAAACGTCGTTCAAGAACTTGTTCTAGAACAGAAATCAAAAGACCTGAGCGTCAGCTCAAATTTCTCAAACAATAATCAATTAGTAAGTTCTTGAATTTGTTTCAGACCAGTTTTGGAACATTTAATTGAACTTCTTTGGTTCAGTTTTTTGTTTAACTAACTTTTTATTGAATATATGGTACATGACATTTATTCAATAGACACAAATTAATATGCATAGAGACCCTATCTGTCATGTGTCAATATTTTCAACATGGGACTTCTTTGATTTTAAATCAGTGGTTTCCCTGAAATGGTTACACTTACAGTGCCAAAAAACTTGAAATAGAACCAATGGCTGATCAGTTTAGCCGGTAATTTATTAAAGACTTACATTACCAAATATAACATAAACCATGTGCCTTCTGTTTCAACTTCCTGTGCACACAATATTCTTTCTTTGTAAAAACAGCAATGCAATGTACATGTTTGTGTTCTTGAACTGTTCTTGAAATGAAATTTTGCATCACCTGCATTGTGGTTATCATCCGAAATGTCAAATAGTTTGTACAAGCTTCATCACAATCCTTTACCGTTTAATATTAGAAAAACTGATCGACTTGGCATAAAAATACACTGAGAGTCACAGTATTTGTCTTATGACCTTAATTATTGAGTGGAGTTTTGAGTAAAAGACCCAGATCTGAAAATGAACATCTTTTTGTTTTCAATGTACTGTTTCAGCAGAAACAAAGTAATGTACATTAATATTTACATAAATATTCAACACAATGGTTTTTTAGCGAAATATTCAACACAATGGTTCTTGAGTCTCAGGGTCACAAACTAAAGATGAAAGAATCTGTAGTTCCAGAATTTATCCTGAAAAGTTCCAAAAAAACAAATATCTGACCAATTTTGATAATAACAGTTCTAGAACTAATAGCAGTTCTTGAACCAAATTCCTACAACTTGATGAACATTTAAAGAAAAAATCTTTGTTCTTGAACAGTTCAAGAACTATATCTGCTTTTAAATTACTGTTCAAGAAATAATAGCAGTTCTTGAACTATGTTCAAGAACATGAATTCTTGTTCAAGAACAGTGTTGTTAGTTCTAGAACAGTTATAGAATATTCTAGAATGGACTGTTTGTTCTTGAACATTTTTCGCCGGGGAACTCGCTTTAGAACATTAATTGGACCGAAATTGCCATTGGCAAAATGAGTCATTGGCTACAAATATGTATTGGACAAACCTTGTCATTTGCCTAATGAGCCATTGTTTTGACCAACTGGCAAAAACAAATTTATTGGACTAGCCTTGGAATTGAAAAGATAAGCTTAAAGAATTACAGAATTGCTACATGTATGAACACGCTTATACCGGTAAATATGTAATCATAATATTTTTAGTTTTATGTGGTGTTTACTGGATGTATCCCTGAAAAAATCAAGAAATATCAAAAGCAGATATGTATCTTGTAAGGAAAAACTAACTTAAGCGGCTTTATCGATGGTGCCAATTCGTGTTGCAGTATTTCCTGTATATTTTCATTTGTATTGATTTTACTACTATACCTGATTTTCTGGCGCCTTCTTAAAGTATCACCAGGGACAATTTTTTATTACTACCATTTTCTTGTTGAGGGTTTATAAAAAACAAGACGTATATGTCAAGCAGCCATTTAATATATACTTTTAAAGATAATACTATCTTTGAATTTGTGCATCATTAAATCCAGACACTGGCACTGAAGAAAGCATTATGCAATGTTTCCATGAAGTGTTTGAAAGGACTGTTGTACACTCAATAATGTTAATAATAATAATAATAATAATTATCATTAAAATAATATTTTTTGTACAATGTTTTGTAGCTAGTTAAGAAGAATCGATACATATATATGTAAGTACACATACAATGAATGTGTTAACATTTTGAATATGTTAGTGCAGAAACACAAGGCTCATTTAACTAGTTACTAAATTTATGTAATGCTTGCATGAATATTGCAATAAGAATATACCCTGGTATGTATAAAACAATATTATTATATCTTTGTGAAAGAAAAAACTGTTGAACAATAGAATATTCTAAAAAAAAAATATACCAGCTTTACCTTTCCAAAACAGTTGTCACGTAAATAAAGTCCAAACCCATTTCCATATTGTACATTACAAATTTAAAAAAAAACAACATATAAATTCATAAAATATGTTATCGGTTAAAAATAAAATCTTTGAATATAGCTAACAACTGTTGTGGAAAGGTCGAGGTGTTATATCCAATATTTTTTCTATAGTTGTTCTATAGAATATTATATTAAGGAGAGTATAAAACCTTTTTTGTATAATAACATTTTTATTAATTTATATGTTGTTGTTTTTTTTCACTTGATAATTTTCAATATTGAAATGGGTTTGGACTTTAGATACATAACTTTTCATTGTATGTAAATATTATTATATTCAAGATTTTAAACAAGACTTTGTATACAAAAAATATTCTTTATATCCCATTCGAATTTAATAAATGTATGAGCATTTTGAGAAGTTTGTGCATGAAACATATTGGCATTATATTATCTTTTGTATCCTTAATGGTGTATAATGGCTAGAGTTAATGTAGAATGTGTCTAATAAAGCTTACATGTGTTAGCATATGACATACAAACTCTGTGAGGCAATTGCATGGGTGTCTGTTTCTATGGCTACAGTATGTACAATGATGCTTTTACAATGTATATAATATGCTTATTTAATGCTTTTAATTGTTATGTGCTTAAAAGAATATCTATCAAAGTATTTGACAAATTAAAATGTTGTTTAAATTAATAAATATTTTCCTGTATACATTAAGAAAAAATGTGTTATCTTCAATATTTCATGAACTTGAAAAAACATTCAGGGCAATTTTAGTAATATGTTTAAGGTTGATTTGTAGTGGATGCTTATCAAAATAATACAAAAACATTACTCACTTAATAAAATTACCAAGCAAATTGTTTTTTAATGCAGATAAATAAGCCTTGATTTGAGTGTGTTTGCTAATTTTTTTTTTTTTTTTTTTTTTNCACAATGGTTCTTGAGTCTCAGGGTCACAAACTAAAGATGAAAGAATCTGTAGTTCCAGAATTTATCCTGAAAAGTTCCAAAAAAACAAATATCTGACCAATTTTGATAATAACAGTTCTAGAACTAATAGCAGTTCTTGAACCAAATTCCTACAACTTGATGAACATTTAAAGAAAAAATCTTTGTTCTTGAACAGTTCAAGAACTATATCTGCTTTTAAATTACTGTTCAAGAAATAATAGCAGTTCTTGAACTATGTTCAAGAACATGAATTCTTGTTCAAGAACAGTGTTGTTAGTTCTAGAACAGTTATAGAATATTCTAGAATGGACTGTTTGTTCTTGAACATTTTTCGCCGGGGAACTCGCTTTAGAACATTAATTGGACCGAAATTGCCATTGGCAAAATGAGTCATTGGCTACAAATATGTATTGGACAAACCTTGTCATTTGCCTAATGAGCCATTGTTTTGACCAACTGGCAAAAACAAATTTATTGGACTAGCCTTGGAATTGAAAAGATAAGCTTAAAGAATTACAGAATTGCTACATGTATGAACACGCTTATACCGGTAAATATGTAATCATAATATTTTTAGTTTTATGTGGTGTTTACTGGATGTATCCCTGAAAAAATCAAGAAATATCAAAAGCAGATATGTATCTTGTAAGGAAAAACTAACTTAAGCGGCTTTATCGATGGTGCAAATTCGTGTTGCAGTATTTCCTGTAAATTTTCATTTGTATTGATTTTACTACTATACCTGATTTTCTGGCGCCTTCTTAAAGTATCACCAGGGACAATTTTTTATTACTACCATTTTCTTGTTGAGGGTTTATAAAAAACAAGACGTATATGTCAAGCAGCCATTTAATATATACTTTTAAAGATAATACTATCTTTGAATTTGTGCATCATTAAATCCAGACACTGGCACTGAAGAAAGCATTATGCAATGTTTCCATGAAGTGTTTGAAAGGACTGTTGTACACTCAATAATGTTAATAATAATAATAATAATAATTATCATTAAAATAATATTTTTTGTACAATGTTTTGTAGCTAGTTAAGAAGAATCGATACATATATATGTAAGTACACATACAATGAATGTGTTAACATTTTGAATATGTTAGTGCAGAAACACAAGGCTCATTTAACTAGTTACTAAATTTATGTAATGCTTGCATGAATATTGCAATAAGAATATACCCTGGTATGTATAAAACAATATTATTATATCTTTGTGAAAGAAAAAACTGTTGAACAATAGAATATTCTAAAAAAAAAATATACCAGCTTTACCTTTCCAAAACAGTTGTCACGTAAATAAAGTCCAAACCCATTTCCATATTGTACATTACAAATTTAAAAAAAAACAACATATAAATTCATAAAATATGTTATCGGTTAAAAATAAAATCTTTGAATATAGCTAACAACTGTTGTGGAAAGGTCGAGGTGTTATATCCAATATTTTTTCTATAGTTGTTCTATAGAATATTATATTAAGGAGAGTATAAAACCTTTTTTGTATAATAACATTTTTATTAATTTATATGTTGTTGTTTTTTTTCACTTGATAATTTTCAATATTGAAATGGGTTTGGACTTTAGATACATAACTTTTCATTGTATGTAAATATTATTATATTCAAGATTTTAAACAAGACTTTGTATACAAAAAATATTCTTTATATCCCATTCGAATTTAATAAATGTATGAGCATTTTGAGAAGTTTGTGCATGAAACATATTGGCATTATATTATCTTTTGTATCCTTAATGGTGTATAATGGCTAGAGTTAATGTAGAATGTGTCTAATAAAGCTTACATGTGTTAGCATATGACATACAAACTCTGTGAGGCAATTGCATGGGTGTCTGTTTCTATGGCTACAGTATGTACAATGATGCTTTTACAATGTATATAATATGCTTATTTAATGCTTTTAATTGTTATGTGCTTAAAAGAATATCTATCAAAGTATTTGACAAATTAAAATGTTGTTTAAATTAATAAATATTTTCCTGTATACATTAAAAAAAAATGTGTTATCTTCAATATTTCATGAACTTGAAAAAACATTCAGGGCAATTTTAGTAATATGTTTAAGGTTGATTTGTAGTGGATGCTTATCAAAATAATACAAAAACATTACTCACTTAATAAAATTACCAAGCAAATTGTTTTTTAATGCAGATAAATAAGCCTTGATTTGAGTGTGTTTGCTAATTTTTTTTTTTTTTTTTTTTTTGATGCCACAAGTCTGTCATCCATTATTTCATATCACTGGATAGGTTCATCACAATTTTTTTCTATTAAGGCATAACCATTTTCAGGTTACAGAGTTCACCAACATTAACCTGTCAGTGACCTTAATGCATGAATTTATTTAAACCACTAAATGATGAATTTGTTGATGCTGTTTTTATACATGTTTGAAAGGTAGTGTAGGGATAAGTCTTAATAATTGGTAAGTTTGACAATTTTCAAAAATCGGAAATGTGAAAGTGCAGAAAAAAGTACTTAAGTAGTTTTATATTTATGGCATGCCATCAAAATTCATAAAAAAGAAATCTTCACAAAAAAAAATTACAATGTTCTATTAGGTTAAACCTCATGGGACACATATTTGTTTATCCCTAATTCACATAATTATATTTTCGAATGTTGTAAAGTCGTACGGCTCATTATTCATATATCTATTCAAAACCTCTTTCACAATGTTATAATCAATGATAATTGCTTTTTTTGTATTGCATTGAGTGGAGTTTGTAATAAAAATTAATTTGAATTGGCATTGAATAATTTATGCAATGAAAGCTTTTTTTGTTTAAGTATCTTAATGTATTGTTTAATGTAAGATTTCACTCTTTGAAAATTACACAATGTGTGGCAATCTCATGTTTTTAAAGTGTAAGGCACTTTTTCATTACATACCAATAAATGATAGAATATTCACTGTATGAAAAATGATTAAAAAAATATTAACTGAATAAGAAACAAATTAAAGATTTTTTAATATTTAAATATACAATATTTAAATTGTATTCAACAATTGCGTATATTAATTCATAAGATAAATGAATATTTGTAAAATGCTTATAGATGTTAACTTAATATTATCTATAATACATTTTTTTGTAATAATGCAATCTAAGTAAAACTTTGTATGCAATTTGTGTAAAATTTTGTGTACAACTTTATTTAGTTTAACGCCACATGAGCAAAAAGTGCTCAAGGTGAGCTATTGTGATCACCTTATGTCTGGCGTCTGTTGTTGTGTGGTATCCAGTGCAATGTCGAATTCTTGCTTGTTCACACTCTAGATGCTACTTTTTTATGCCCCTGGTAGGGTGGCATATAGCAGTTGAACTGTCCATCAGTCCGTCCGTCCGTCCGAAAATTTTAACATTGGTCATAACTTTTGCAATATTAAAGATAGCAAATTGATATTTGGCATGCATGTGTATCTCANAAGGTCACGGTGACTCGACACAGTAAAATGGTTTCCGGACACAACCACCACCACCGCCGCCGCCGCTGTTGCCGCAGCAAACAACAACACCACCACCACCATCACCACCACCACCACCACCACCAGTGACAAAAACGTATTCACACAATGGTTGCCACTACAACTGACAGCTCATATGGGGGGCATGCACGTTTTACAAACAGCCCTTGTTCATCTCAATTTAATGAAAGTCGGTTACAATGATTTATTTTGAGAATATATAGGCAGAGTTTGAATCTGTGTCACATTTGTCCAAAAACTATATCGAGTCAAATCTTAGGAAAACTTGTTACCTCCCTAGAGGCTTCATTTATGACTCAATCTGGATGAAACTTGGTTAGAATGTTTATTTTGACATTTTTTATGCTGAGATCAAAGCTGGGCTACATGCATCCTTAAACTAGGTACTAGGCCAAATCTTAGAAAAACCTTGTAACCCGACTCTAGAGGCCATAATTATGGCTTTATGTTAATGAAACTTTGTTAGGATATTTATTGTTACAATATATGGGCTGAGTTTAAATCAGGGTAGTTTAAAAACAAGGTCACCAGGTCAAATCTTGTAACCACTCTAGCCATAAATTTAAGCTTATGGAACATTTGAGACAACTCTTATAAATATTGAACATCGGATTAATGCAGTTACTTCCCTTTGACTGTAATGTTATTCATGATTTATCAGTTTATTTGTGTGTATCATTTGTGTTTAATGCTTATTCAAGGTTCAATTTTTGTTATGGTCTTTTTGAAGAAGGTGGCATATAGCAGTCGCACTTGACCTCTCTCCGTCTCTATGTCTGTGTGAAATTTCCTGCATCAGCCATAACTTTGTAATATATAGGAATTGATTTTGAAACAAAACACTTTCCAACATCAAAAGACAACGTGTTGCACGTAGTCCCTGGGTCTCCATATATTAAAGAGCAAGGTCACACTTAGTGGTTTAATGGCAAACTTGGCCATCAAACAGCTTTGCCATATATTTGATGGATATACAATCGTAAGACAACGTGTCCGTGTGTCGGTTTGTTACAACCCTGGCTCTTCTTCAAAGGTCAAGTTTGCATGAAGAGATAAAATTTCAAATTTAGCCATAAAAAAAGCTTGACAATTCCTGTCATAATTTTGCCATATATAAAAGTTAATTAATTTCCTGATTACTGTGCCGGTCGCAGGCATGTATTGATTGTACAGATGAGCGTACAGATGGATGTACACACACGTGCGGCCATTAATTCATACCACTATGTGGAGGCATAAAGGTAAGGAAATACAACATAAACAACAACAAACAACATCTCCTCTCTTACTTCATTAGTTTATTATAAAGCAAACGAACGAATACTATTTATACTGGGTTGAAATGATAACATCAATATATGGAGTACTATTTTAATAAGCCTTTCTGCAGACATCACAAAATTGTGCTGCAATTAAGGTGTATATGACACAGTCATTGTTTTTTTGCTAAAAAACCCACATGCTATCAACTGCAGTCTGCAATTTTCAAATCATGTTCACAAATTTAGTTTTAATTGTTTCTTTTACATTTTTATAGAATATTAGTGTTTTCCTTTTTATTGGTATGAACCCATTACATATTTGATGAAAAGTTATCTGGATTTCAAAGAACAAATACATTAAAGCGGGACTGTACGATTTTGTCAAATATTTATGATTTTTATGCCCCCTTTCGAAGAAAAGGGGGTATATTGCTTTGCACATGTCGGTCTGTCGGTCTGTCTGTCTGTCTGTCTNCAAGGTCAAGGTCACACTTATAGGTCAAGAGTCAAATTTAGCCATAAACAGCTTGTGTTTGACATAAGTGTAGATTTGAGACAAAAGTGGAATATGGGGCCATCCATGCTCTATGGCAACAAATGTTTGCTCATTTAGGTCCATCATATTGTTCTTTTACTTATATGGTAGATGAAGTCTTGAACAATTGTTGTTTGTGAATTCAGGCGAGCGCTTTAGGGTCATCGTTGCCCTGTTATGTTAAACCTTGCTGAGTTTGAAATAGAAATGAATGGAATATTTGTGTGATTTTTTCCCATTCATTAAAATCTTTACAAAATATGATACAAAACAAAAAACTACCTTTTATTCAAATTGTAATAATTAAAAAAAAGATCTTTAACTACTATAATTACAAGTACAAAAGTAAAGAGGCGTGCACCACAAATCAATGAGACCTTTGTGTTTCTGCTAACTTCAGTGCCAGTGAACGAAGAGGTTATTGAGGAGGCTATAACTGCACACCACGCCACAACAACAGGTGATAATGGTGGCAACCCAGCATACACTGAATACCTTGACAAGGCCACTGATGATTAAGCAAAAACTTACTCTTTGGAATCTTGAACGTGTTGAACTTGTGATTTTGAATTTGAGCCAGGGCTTTTTTCCTTCTTAGAGAAACGTTGTTTTTTTTCATGATTTTGAAAAGTTTGCGACAGAAAAAGTCACAATTATAGAAGTTTGTGACTTAAATTTTCATAATTTTGAGAAGTTCACGACTGAAATGTACACAATTTGAAGTTCGGGATTCAAATATTTGTAATTTTGAGAAATTTACAACTGAAATGTTCACAATCTTATTAATAAATATGTTAAATGCGACTCATTTTTTCAAAATTTTGAAAAATAAGCGACTCATTTTTTTTCTTCTAAAATTGAGGGCAAAAGGACGCTTCACAAAGAAAGGAAAAAAGCCGTGTGATCAAGAATTAAAGACTACGCTTTGAGGAGAATGACTGTGTGAACTAATGGTTGATAGTCTCAAAGCTGTTGTTTCTTGTTAAATAAATTAGAATTAGATGCAAAAAATGTAACGATTATTCATGGAAGTGTTCCCATATGCTGTGTAATGTTTCAAAGAACTATTTGCTACATTCACACTGCCTTCTACTAGATGTAAGGACTAGAGTGTAAGTTCGACTTCTTGACATTAATGTATGTGAGGGTAAATATTTTGGCAGTTTTTTACATAACCATCCAACTTAAAATTGAATTCAGGATTGATGGTTATAACAAAACAAACAAACTTGTTCTCAAAATTGCAGTGTTGTTTTGTGGAACACAGTTTTCATAAAACGACAAGCAAACAACAAAATATTATTGATTAAGACATAAAAAATGGCAGAACGTTTCTACAAGTGGTTGTGTTATTTTATGGAACGGTTTTAATATAAGAAACAAAACACCATAGTGATGACCGAATAGTCTTCAGATGAGTTGCTTTAATGATATTGATGTTTCTTTTGATACACTATAAGAGCGTTTGTTCTGTGTTTTATGGGAATTTATTTTTGAAAAATGCAGTTGCTACCATTGTAGAATTGTAAGTTTATTTAGATTGTTTGCTTTGATGTGCACATCTAATTATATTTGCAGAACACATGACATTGCAATTTTTCAGGGAAGTTTTGTTTACAATCCTTGCTCAGCCTCATTACAAAAAACATATTGATTCTGAATCATGCAACTGATCCTAATCATTTTGATAAAAAAACAACAACATTAATTCACATTATTTATGCATATAAATTATGAATTGCTTTTAAATTTTGTTTTCTCAGATTGTTTGACCTTTCCAAATCAGGTTTAATAATTAATATATCAAAGAATGTATTTATTATATCCATATGATTAAAATTAATAAATATTTCAAGTAATCACTATTAATACATATTTCAAGTAATCACAAATATTTTTGTAAATAAATAATCATAATCATCAAGAATTGTTTTATATATTATATGCAACTTTTTATCCACTTTTATTTAAAAAAGAACATGTTTTCAATATATTAGTTGTATGAACTGTTGGCATTTTATATATTTTTATTATTCCCTCACAATCATAAAAAGCAACATTTAACTTCATATAAAAACAAAAATTGTATTTTCTTCTTATTTTGTTTCATTTGTATGATGAATGGCAGTGCTGGCCTTATTTCTAGTGATATTTCTTAAATCTGTGATAATATTTTTTGACTATTGACATTAGTTTTTGATATGTTGTTTTTAAGTTTTTTAAATGTTTATTGTATACATGTATTTTATCTATTTTGATACTTATATTGATTAAAGTTGAGATTGAAGAAACACGATTAATAGAGAACTCTTAGTATGTAAATTAGGAAAAGAAACACAATACACTTTATTTGTGTATTTATTTATTTTATATATTTGCCTTTTTATTATCAAATTTTACATTTTCTACGTGTTAGCATTTTATTTTTATGAAAACTCTATATTTACTATCAGCACTTTCAATCTTTCACTGTTCATCTGGCTACAAAATCATTGTTAAAAAGGTGAACAAAACATGTAAAGCTTGCCCCAATTAACCTAACGCTCCTGAATTCCGTAAGCATACATTACCCTTCTGTTTCCTATATTGGTATATTGTTTTATCCGTGCATGTGATTCAGGAGGTTAACGCAGTGATAAATAGCGTGATACGCTTCGATCAGGTTAATAACGCAGTGATAAATAGCTTAATACGCTTCGATCAGGTTAACCTCACAGTGATTAATAGCGTGATACGCTTCGATCAGGTTAAAAGCGCAGTAATAAATAGCGTAATACGCTTAGATCAGGTTAAAAACGCAGTGATAAATATCGTGATACCCTTCGATCAGGTAACCAATGCAGTGATAAATTGCGTGATACGCTTCGATCAGGTTAACAACGCAGTGAAAAATAGCGTGATGCGCTTTAATCAGGTAAACAACTTAGTGATAAATAGCGTGATTGACTTCGATCAGGTTAACAACGCAGTGATTAATAGCGTGATACGCTTCGATCAGGTTAACAACGCAGTGATAAATAGCGCGATACGCTTCAATCATTAAAGATTGTATTTAAGATTTCATATGACTTTGTACGGAAACGAATATATTAATTGTAACGATATTTTTAGGTTTAGATGAATGAAGGTCTCTGCCAGGGTAACGTGGTCGAGCTATGTCATCAATTACTAATTGAAACATAAAAAAGAGAGTATATTTTATTGTTGCTATGTTTATGTGCTTTATCTTGTTATAATGTTGATATAAGTAGATTGCTGTAGAATATGCAGAAATTAAACGTTCTAAAATAAAATATGCATATTGTTCCCTTACGAGCAGTACACGCACAACGAAATATATTCATACAAGTTATTTGTTAGACAGTGTTCAAAACAAAGTAATTTTAGTTTGTAGCTTCGTCCTTAGTTTGTACGACAACAACTTGAGGTTTGTGTGCTAGCATTGTGAAACCTGAGTGGAGTATTACTAGGCATCAAAGCAGGGCTTCGTTCGGTTTGTTTATCCATGTTTTATTCCGGATTGCGCTAGATTTCAGGAAATAAAAGAATTACGGTCGATGTGGTATGGGATTTCGAAATGATTATAAATTGGTCGGGCATGGGAACAAAAGATTAGTGAGTTTTTGCAACAGCTAGCTCATTTTAGGATATGCCTATTATCGTACTTTAATTATGCCCCTGTTTCACGACATACCCGACTCGCAGATTTCTGTGTGGTTAGAACTTTAATCGTTTGTTTCATGGTTTACTAAAGGGTTCTTTTTATGACTTGGTCGAAAACATTGACCCCTTATTAGCATACATTACCAATACGTCCTTTCCAGAATATGCCGACTTATTTCCATTAGTGTTCAAAAACTACCTGTACAATATTCCTCTTAAAAGAATATTGCATTTCGATGTATACATGCATTGTCTGCGAGTCATCGCTTAAGGCAAACACGGCACGTGGTCTGTAAAAAAAACACGACACAGTGTTGTTCACATCCTTCATAATTGGTTTGCATTACATGAGATGTATTAGTTGGAAAGAATACGGTAGTCAACCAACGAAGGACGAACACATTTTCTGTTAATCATTTCTCCCCAGTCTTTCCCTAAAGCATAGACCGGCAACATATGTGCACAATGTTTACGTGGTTGCATTCACATCTCACACATATTATTATGTTCATATGTTTGACGCTGAATGCATGCCAAATTGTTTCAAATGATGTTATTAACACCAGCGGCAACAACACCCTGTTAGCACATTCATCGAGAAATACATGGACATTTGGTGTTGAGTCTTACGTTAGATTGTGCACAAAGGCGTTCAGTTGCTGTTTTGAAACTGTATGTATGTGTTGTTTTCGCCAGTGAAATGATTTGGGTCGCGTGGTGCGAAAATGTGTCTCAGGACATAACCGAACAGTGTAGCTCAAGTAATGTATCTGAATCCGTATACGCTGATGATAATGTCCGCTTATGAGACCGCGAAACTTTGTGACACTTTATAGGTGACATAATTTGACACATAGCTCCCNCATCAAAGCAGGGCTTCGTTCGGTTTGTTTATCCATGTTTTATTCCGGATTGCGCTAGATTTCGGGAAAAAAAAGAATTACGGTCGATGTGGTATGGGATTTCGAAATGATTATAAATTGGTCGGGCATGGGAACAGCAGATTAGTGAGTTTTTGCAACAGCTAGCTCATTTTAGGATATGCCTATTATCGTACTTTAATCATGCTCCTGTTTCACGACATACCCGACTCGCAGATTTCTGTTTGGTAACAACTTAAATCATTTGTTTCATGGTTTATTAAAGGTTTTTTTTTATGACTTGGTCGAAAAAATTGACCCCTTATTATCATACATTACCAATATGTCCTTTCCAGAATATGCCGATTTATTTCCATTAGTGTCCAGAAACTACCTGTACAATATTCGTCTTAAAAGAATATTGCATCTCGATGTATACATGCATTGTCTGCGAGTCATCGCTTAAGGCAAACACGGCACGTGGTCTGTAAAAAAAAACACGGCACAGTGTTGTTCACATTCTTCGTAATTGGTTTGCATTACATGAGATGTTTTAGTTGGAAAGAATACGGTAGTCAACCAACAAAGAACGAACACATTTTCTGTTAATCATTTCTCCCCAGTCTTTCCCTAACCCTTTGCATGCTGGGAAATTTGTCGTCTGCTAAAATGTCGTCTGCTGAATTTCTAAAATTAGCATTTTCTTCGATTTTTTTCAAAGAATACTATCAGAATAGTAAACAGTTTGGATCCTGATGAGACGCCACGTTCTGTGGCGTCTCATCTGGATCCAAACTGTTTGCAAAGGCCTTCAAAATTTGGTCCCAGCACTGAAAGAGTTAAAGCATAGACAGGCAACATATGTGCACCATGTTTACGTGGTTGCATTCACATCTCACACGTATTATTATGTTCATATGTTTTGCCCTGAATGCATGCCAATTGTTTCAAATGATGTAATTAACACCAGCGGCAACAACACCCTGTTTGCACATTCCTCGAGAAATACATGGACATTTGGTGTTGAGTCTTAAGTTAAATTGTGCACAAAGGCGTTCAGTTGCTGTTTTAAAACTGAATGTATGTGTTGTTGTCGTCAGTGACATGATTTGTGTCGAGTCGTGCGAAAATGGGTCTCAGGACATAACCGAACAGTGTAGCTCAAGTAATGTATCTGCATCCGTATACGCTGATGATAATGTCCGCTTATGAGACCGCGAAACTTTGTGACACTTTATAGGTGACATAATTTGACACATAGCTCCCGACCAGTCTGCGCATATGGCATATAACCAACTTTCGCATGACGCGGATTAAATTTCATAGTCAGTATTGTCGACGAGGGTCACTTTAGGATTGTAGAATGAAGTCCGTATGTATTTTGTGTCGCAAACATTATGAACAGTTTGATAGAAAAATTGCTTTACATAGATAACCTGTCTTATGAATTAATATGTGCGTAATTTTCGTGTACGATTCATGATAATAAGCAGGCCGATGACCGTGTTCACAAGTTAGAATTAAATTGTTTATCCGAATTTTAAATTGGGGATATACGATCTTAATGTCAGCTTTTCACTTCTTCATACTCCCATCAACTCACGAATGTGAACGAGGGAAGTTGAGAGTTTTAATTTCTATTTGTTTAGCGTGAACCAAAGTACATATCCGCGGCTTCAGCTGGTACACGTTTCATATACCGACGAGCAAAGAACATTTTGCGAATCCAGTTTTAACGTTGAGTTTTGTTGCGTATGTGCTTCCCTTCTGGTGTAAGCATTTGGTCACTACTTGCCGTAAATAAGACTATTGGAAGGAAACACGAATCTCTATCCTGATATTGTTTCTGGAGTTCAATTATTTCTTAATACAAAGTTGGTTTGGGCATAAAATTTGAGTACATTTAAGGCAACTGATGAAATATCGTGTATGGAACTCTTTTTGACTACTCTGACGCCACACGCGATTCCAAAATTGCAGCTGTTCTAAAACTATATTTTGTCATATATTTCCTATGTCGTCGTCGCTGACCATCGCAATAGTTACCTCCCCTATATAATAATTTTAATTTGATTATAGCTATGATCGGAACCAGTCGATTCTCTGTCCGGAAGTTACCTCCCCTATACGTTAACGTTAATTTGATTATAGCTATGATCGGAACCAGTCGATTCTTTTCCCGGAGGCTACATGTGTAGCTCCCCTATATATTAACTTGAATTTGATATTAGCTATGAACGGAACCAGTCGATTCTTTTTCAGGGTGTTACCTCCCCTATATATTAACTTTTATTTGATAATAGCTATGATCAGAACCAATCGATTCTCTTTCCGGAGGTTACCTCCCCTATTTATTAACTTTAATTTGATAATAGCTATGATCGGAACCAGTCGATTCTCTTCCCGGAGGTTACCTCCCCTATATATTAACTTTAATTTGATAATAGGTATGATCGGAACCAGTCGAATCTCTTCCCGGAGGTTACCTCCCCTATATATTTACTTTAATTTGATAATAGCTATGATCGGAACCAGTTGATTCTCTGCCCGGAGGTTACCTTCCCTATACGTTAACGTTAAGTTTGGAAAAAGCCATGCTCGGAACCAGACAATTCTCTTCGCGGAGGTTGCGTAGTTAAATTGTATTAATTTGTATTCATTATTTGCTGTTGCTGACACAACAAAGCATATTATTACTCAAACCCGTGAAACTAAAAGCATAAATAACGGTATGAAATTGTTTCATGTTATACCGGTTTTTTTTTCGCGCGCGTGTTTCTTAAGTAAAATTATGCCCTAGCAGTATTAAAGTGGGATATATATTCTTTTAATTATCTTTTTACTCGTACCAATACAATAAATGCATTCATCGAAACGGTAGTGTCATACATTTACGCATGAAGGTCTGTGTCAGGTTAATATTGACGAGCTGTAGCAGGTTCATAACGATGCACATGAGCAATTGGAAAACCGGTCATAATGCATCTGCGAAAAGTTTCGTCCCTGAATAGCTTGTGCAGTCCACACAGGCTAATAAGGGACGACTCTTTCCGCTTTTATGGAATTTTTCGTTTAAAATGAAGTTCTTCTTAACGAAAATCCAGTGTTTGCGGAAAGTGTTGTCCCTGATTAGCCGGTGTGGACTGCACAAGCTTATATGGGATGAAACTTTACGCTCATACATTAAGCCCCGTTTTCCCAGAGCGCGGCTCAAATCAAAGTTCTGTATTTAAATAATGAATGATGGGATAATGCGTTATATTACGTATACATTGAACTCATACGCTGCACAACCGTTAAAACATTGAGATACTGTCCAGCTAACAACCATCTTAAGGTAATGAATAAACAAGACGATGTAAATGTGTGGATATTTATTGAAAACAAACGTGCGGTTGTCCAGATTTCTTAAACGTATGTTTATGCAAATTAACATTTACAGTGATTTGCTCGGGAATTAAACTTAATTAGATCTTATTGAAAGCGAAATTACCGTAGCTCGCTATTTCGCGATAGGACAAGCGATAGGCTAAATATTTACACACAAAAAAACTCCTTCCTTTTTTCTATGACGAAATAATCTTTCTCTCTGGTAAGTAATTCGAAGAATCAATACATTACAATTGTCGACGTGTGTAAACTTTTGTTTATGTGAATATATGGGGCTTACATTGAGCCAACGTTATACATACTCTTCCTCTTTTTATGCTCCCGGTAGGGTGGCATATAGCAGTTGAACTGTCTGTCAGTCTGTCCGTCCGTCCGAAAACTTTTACATAAGTCATAACTTTTGCAATATTGAAGAGAGCAACTTGATATTTGGCATGGATGTGTATCTTATGAAGCTGCACATTTTGAGTTGTGAAAGGTCAAGGTCATCCTTCAAGGTCAAAGGTCAAACAACAAAATCCAAGGGAAGTAATAAGCTTTAAAGGGAGATAATTTCTATACCTGCCAAATGATAAATAGATTTTTTTCAAAGCGGCGCAGTAGGGGGCATTGTGTTTCTGACAAACACATCTCTTGTTTTACATGGATTGAACTTTAAACCATTTAAATAGCCATCTTGGCTTTGGTTTTCAACATATCTCTGTCAAACAAAAAAGGTCTGAGCATTCCGAAGGGCTAAACTCATCACTGTCTATCGAATCTAGACGATACCACTGAACACAATGCCAGTATCGACCCTTTGTCCGTGCTGGTTCCACACACGACAGTCAGCGTGCTACGTTATCCTAACAAATCAATATCGCATGTAATAGTTGATGTCTCAGAATCGGAAAGTTAGGAATTGGAGTTATTAATAATATCAGAAAATTAGAGTGTGATATAACCGCGCTATGTGTAAAACTCTGTATGGCCATGCGTACTTTTGAGGATTTAAAATGTGAGCATGTAAGCATTGTCTGTGTGGCGTTTTTTGTACTGGGTTTGGGGTACTCATAATATTAGTCAATTGTTTGTATTAATACAGTCCTTGTGCAGTTACATATCAAATATAGCAGACGTAACGGCAAAATGAATAAATAAGTTATTTTTCAAATGGTGCAAACCTACGCGCGTGGGTTGTGGTCCGTTCCGTAAAGCAGAGAGTTAGTCATATGTTAGTTGCGAAACAATTGGAATCGTATAAACACACTGCGAACATTTTAAGCGCCGTTGATTTTGTAAGACTTAATGTATCCAGTGTCTGTGAATTAGCTTTATATTTACAGCATATATGAAGCTCATAGTGTTACATACATTTCATATAATCTATACAAACCCGTCAGAGGCGTCGGTGTCAGGTTACCGTTTACTATGGTCTCGAAATCTAATACTGTTGTTTATATGATCCCCACTTTCACTTGTTAACGACACTATTCATGAAGAATTGTCGTTGTTTTAACAAATAAAGAATTAACTTATTAATGTATACTATATATGTTTAAATTAATATGTGAATCTGAAGTTTCAAAGATGATTAAATATACACTACTATATATGAGCCGCGGCATGCGAAAATGGGTTTTATGCCATATGCGGCCAGCGTAGCTCCAAACCAGCCTTAGCATCCGCGCAGTCTGGTCAGGAGCTACCTTGTCCGCTTATGAGACCGCGAAACCTTGCGTGATTTTATAGCGGATTGCGAATGGCATAACACAACCCATTTTCGAATGACGCGGCTCATATATAAGTCTATGAAATTTAATATGTTCTGTTGTATGTTTTACTATTTGGAAATGGTGTACTCTGAACTCAATCATGGGTCTTCAGTTTACAATTTCATTTTTTTAAGGTCCACCGAGCATATCAGTTGCGTCATGACCGCCTTTCAATTGACCTTTAATACGGGTGATTTAATGATAGAACTTAGTGTACAAACATTACGCCACACATTGTTTTAAGATTTTCGTATTTCAAAATACGGTAAAGCGATCTGAGGGTGAACAAAAAAAAACGAAAATTTCTTATTGTGATCAGCGCGTGATCAGCATAAGCAGTGTAAAGCATTTCTCTTATTTCAATCTGGAATACGGCGGTTTGTAAAAGCTGGTATGGATTAATGCGCACATGTGTTTTCTTTGGGTGAACTACGGTAAACTTATATACTCAGTAGTGCAGTTGCCATCATTTTCAGTGTTTAGCATTTTCCCCATTTCAAGCAGAAATACTGCGGTTTGTAAAAGCTGGTATGGATTAATGCGCAGATGCGTTTTCTTTGGGTAAATTACGGTAAACTGTGTAATGCAGTTTCTATGATACGAGAACTACGGTAAACTATCATACACTGTTGTGCAGTTGCGATTGATAGGAATTCCACCGCTTCCCTCAGCGCCTGAGGAACTTGTGTTTTTTTAAAGTGTCGAATATACATATTGCTGCCGACATCGCTGTGCTTACCTGTCTACTGTGGAACGGTTGAGGTGTTTTGACGTTTGAACAGTTTGGTAGATATAGCATTGGAGGATTTTACACAAAAATGGGAAATATATGTATGAAGAAGCCCAAGGAAGCTAAAACGTCCTCAGATGAAGGTTTGTCCGTTTGGTATTAAAGTTATGTTTTCAAGTGCATGCTATAATTTCGATTTTAATTTGAGATGGGTTATATATTTTTTTACGGAAATAAACGGACGTCTCCGAACGTTGATCGTTAATTTCCGTATAAACTGTGCGCTTGTGTTTCCGAGTCCTAGACCGGAAAATAACGAGTCCGGACTCCGACAGATGCACACTTTTCCGAGAGATCTTAATATTCGTCGGAGTAAGTTTAATGTGCTGTGATTCTTGAATAACTGCCAAATAATAACTTGCGAAGGAGGCATTTTTTTCCCAGGTGTATCTCCGGTGTGATACAAAGCTATGTAAACCCAATATCATATATAGTTTATGGATTAATTGTTTAGTCCCGTGTTGATACGCTTCCAGCATATTTCTCACATATGTTGACTTGCTGTTCCGAGAATGTATATTTGTTTGAGGCAAATATGCCGTGTGATGCATTGTTATGCTTCATAGGATAATGCAACAGCTGAAGTTGCTCACACATTCTCATACTGTTGATTTTCTTGTATGATTGACTATGGTCTGTAGTGAAATACATAGATTTTCTGCTTTGACTGTACATCCATATATATGATTCATCTTATATGCGATCTTAATTGATTTGTCTACAATAGAGCCTCGCTCTGGGAAAACGTGTCTTAATGCATATGCGTAAAATTTCTCCCCATATAAGCCTTTGCAGATCGTCCGTGCTAATCAGGGACGACGCTTTCCGCCTAAACTGGATTTTCGCTAAGAAGAGACTTCCTATAAACGAAAAATACCATAAAATCGGATAGTAACGTCCCTGATTAGCCAGTGTGGACTGCACAGGTTAATCTGGGACGACACTTTACGCAAATGCGTTAAGCCCCATTTTCCCCATAGCGAGGCTCAAATGCTTTTGCAAGCCGTGGTACCATTATAGTTTTAGTATTCTAACCAGGGCCCGTATTCACCAAACAATTCTTAGACTTACATATAAGTCTTAGAATAAAGAATATTCGTGAAAATGGAATATTCAAGAATTCCTTTTATTTTAAGTCAAACCTTGCATTTACCTCCTCTATCTTCAAAAGTCTTTATGTAAAACATTTTGTTAATGACAAAATCACCATTTGAAGCCTGTATATATTCAAACGCTGTACGTATATTTCTTTGATCTAAGTCTATTCTCTATTCTCAAGTTTAAGAATGGGTTGGTGAATACGGGCCCGGGTGTTCGGTAAATGGTCTTAATCGACAATCCTCAACATTGTTCAAAGTTGCAACGTTGAAGGAACATAGAAAAGGTCAAATAATCATAGAAATCATTATATTTGACGTATAGTTAAAATCCGCGATACGTTCTGTGCAAAATGAAAACACTATACAAATTACACGAAAGTATTTTTGTAACCATTATGGCAAACTTTGAACTGAGACCCACCCTGTCTCCGCTGTAATTTACCCTACGATATTTGATTGACAGAACGTTCAACGATTCAGCAAGCGTATGTTTTGAAGTTTTCATTTTGACAATATCTTGTATACATATATAGGACTTAATAATTGAAAGGCGAAGTTATTATAATAATCGCATAGCGTGCCATCAACTCTGAGGACACGCTGATTGAATTACAACCGCGCTGCCCGACTTATACTAATTCTCAATAAATATTTCGGTGTCTAATGGGTTATAACATAGAATACCCTCTTGGACATCATTGTCAGTATGTGAATATGACATCATTGTCAGTATGTGAACGTGACATTATTGTCAGTATGTGAACGTGACATCATTGTCAGTATGTGAACGTGACACCATTGTCAGTATGTGAACATATGGACATCATTGTCAGTATGTGAACATATGGACATCATAGTCAGTATGTGTACGTGACATAATTGTCAGTTTGAGCACGTAACATCATTGTCACTATGTGAACATGTGGACATCATTGTCAGTTTGTGAACGTTTTTCCTTTTTACAAGACTTTCAATGCTAGCTTTTATACTGGGCTAACATATGTTCAATCAAATATCGACTTAATTTCAACGCGAAGTGAATGTATCGTATGGAATTTGAAATGTAGTATATTATCATTAAAATGTTTCAACTCGTGTAGATTGATATATGTATATACGTTTTGTAATTTGATAGAAGGCTGAGCCATTTAGACGGCTTTGGGATTTAATCGTTCCTGCTTTTAGACGCATGAAGCAAGCAACAATACATCTTTCACAAACTCTCCTTTTTACTTGCAACATGCGAACGCCAGTGTGTAATATAGTCGTTTATATACGTCCTTTATGATAATGATGCATTTCCATTTTTCGTATTGGATTGACATCACAATTTGTAAAGTTCAACATCGTTACTTACATTACCACTCACAAATACGTGTTGAATAATTAGTTCTGTTTCATAGCCGCTTTAGAGAAGTTTGTTTAATATATAATGTTGCCCATACGCACGACGTTGATATTTAACGAAATGCCGCAGTATTTACTGGGAAGTTTAGTCTAGACACAGCATCAAACGCAGCTTTCATACAAAGGCTTACCGCGACATTTCAGTTCTCAAGAGCATCAAGGTCGTATTCGTGATCGGCGGTCCCGGAAGTGGAAAGGGCACCCAGTGCGAGCGGATCGTGGCCAAGTATGGCTTCACGCACCTGTCCACCGGCGACCTGCTGCGAGCGGAAGTTGCGTCCGGGTCGGCCAGGGGCAAGGAACTCACCGCCATCATGGAGAAGGGAGAGCTGGTTCCGCTGGTAAGTAGGGGCCGGAAGTGAGTCTCGTTATGGGAAAACTTTGCTTAATGCATGTGCGTAAAATTTCATCCCAGATTATCTTGTGCAGTCCGCACAGACTAATCAGGTACGTCAATTTCTGCTTTTATGGTATTTTTCTGGTAAAGTCCCGTCTTAGCTAACATCCAGTTTAGGCGGAAAGTATCGTCCCTGATCAGCCGTTCCGGACTACACAGGGTAATGTGGGACGACACTTTACGCACATTCATTAAGCCCGGTTTTCCCAAAGCGCGGATTATTTCATATTCTATTATGATGCTCTCGTATTTTATTGCAGACAAGGTGTCTTAACTACCAGGTAAACAACACTTAAAGAATAAGTCCTTTAACTGATTACAATTTCACATAATAAAGTTCTCATTTTCAATTGCAATATTAATTGATCTCACAGAAATCGTAATAATCTTTGCATAATCCCTGTGTTGTAAAACGTGTTGTAAAGTCTTGTTATACGATGAACCAGTGTTGTCATACGATGAACAAGTGTTGTCATACGATGAAGCAGAATGTCGTCCGATAATTTAGTAATGACATACGCTGAACCAGTCTTTCCCAACGTATAACCAGTTATGTCATTAGGTGAACCAATAATGTCATGCGATGAATCAGAATGTCAAATGAAAATTCACTCGTAGTAAACCACGAATGACGAAAAAAAGAAAAGTTATAAAATACCGTATTTTTTTATAATTATTAGTTTAAATTGATTAAAATATCACGACTGGTATATAACATTAATTGTTTTTTTATACGCCCGTATAAAATACGGGACGTATTATGTGAAACCCCTTGGCGGGCGGGGGGNATACCAGTCGTTATATGTTTATCAATATAAACTAATAATTGTAAAAAAAAATACGGTATTTTAGAACTTTTCTTTTTTCGTCATTCGTGGTTTACATTCCCTTTAAGACAACAGGTCATCGATCAAGCTTGATATAACTTTAGACGCACAGTTTTGCCCACGATTGGACCGTTGCAAAATCTTAAAATAAAATTATCGTTCAGCATCTTCTTGTAACTGACCCCAATTAATTGCAAATTACTTAATCGCAAAATGTGAGTGTTCCAGAAATGAAACCGAATGTTATAGTTGGTATTTTATCAGGAAAATCGCCTAGTTTGCACTATATATGATTGAAGTCAAATTTGAATCATTGGTTACGAATGATTAAACTTTGAAGCACTGAGTAATAGCTTGCCTTTTAACAGAATAGAATAATCGGTTTTTGATTTCATATTAAGCAGCCTTGCCTATACATTTTGATTGCAAGGAATGTTAACGACTTCGCTAGCTTGTTTTCCTCATTTCTCTAGCCAGGTGTGTTGCTGTAAATATTATAACTTTTTCTTCATTGTTAGTTCTTAATGTTCCAATGGTCGAACCGAAATTAATCTTGTTTATTAATCAATTTAGCCTTGTCCTGTGGAAACTGGGCTTAATGCATGTGCGTCAAGTGTCATCCCAGATAAGTCTGTTCAGTCCGAACAGGCTAATCAGGAACGACATTTTCCGCCTACAGTGCATTTTCATTTAGAAGAGACTTTCTTGAACGAAAAATTTCATAAAAGCCGAAAGTGTTGTCCCAGATAAGCCTGTGCGAACTGCAAAGGCTTATCTGGTTTAACACTTTACGTTCATGCATTAAGTCCAGTTTTCCCAGAACGATGCTACAATTAGCTGATGGGCGATTTAAATAAACCTTGATAGTTTTTAGAAAGGGATGATCGGAAATGAATTTCGACAAGCCTGATTTAAATCGTCTGTGGATAGAGCCAAAATTAGCCGAATAGCCAGTAGTTTTCAATTGGGCGTTTGTTTGCCCAGACGGTATGATGCTAATTTAGATTTTTTATCCATCGGGATGCTAATTTTGATTTTTTATCCATCGAGGGTTGATCATAAAGTTCCGCTGGCGATTTAAACCACCATCGGTAGACCAAGTATTTACTTATTTAGTTTTCTACCTGCGGTTGTCCAGGAAATATATTTATATTTCGATAACAAATAACTAAGACCGCTTTTGCTTCTTTAAGGCTCGATTTGAAACTAACGCAGCTTGTGGCCAGTCTGCAAAAGGTCGATCAAGGAAACACAATTTGTTCCAATGGGCCGACCAACACTTTCTGATGACGTCATTCGAGGGTCGATCCAAAACTAACGCAGCATGTTTACAATCTTGTTTTCAGGATGCAGTTCTACTTCTCCTGAAGGAGGCAATGCTGGCTAAGGCTGCAGACAGCAAGGGATTCCTCATCGACGGTTACCCACGCGAAATGGAGCAGGGAACCAGGTTCGAAAACGAGGTAAGTGTGTGACGTCATAATGACGTCATTGGATTTAAAAGAGATTAACTGTAACTTGATGGCTTGATCTTGCACGTGATTTTGAAATATGACCATGCACAAGAATGTGCAGTCACAATATAGTAACACAATGCGACTCTCCAACGTAAAAATAAGCTTACTTTACTGTTAAGTTTGCATTAAATTTTGCATGAGATTATAATTGTGGTTTAGGCGAACTAAATACTACATGTGACTGTTCACTCAACATAATCAGATATCCGTTGGAATCTTCTTCGATTTTTGTATGACATATTTTTCCAGCATCTTGTCAAACCAACCTAGTGTCCAATGTTTGACACAAAATGCACAATATGAGCTTTTGCGATTATCCTTTGTCCGGCGTCCGTCGTCTTGCGGTGGTCGGCATCAATGTTTTCGTTCCCTTTTTAGAGGCCACATTGGCATCCAATCTTGATGAAACTTGGTCCGAATGTTTATCTACACATATTTAGGCCGAGTCCGAATATGAGCCACGTGCGTTCAAACAATGTCACCATGGTAAAGCTTAGAAAAAATCTTGTTACCGCTCTAGGGGCCACATGTATTACTAATGATAAAACTTGACCAGAATCTTTATCTGGACAATATCTAGCCTGCGTTTGAATCTGGGTCATTTGCGTTCTAAAAGCTATGTCACCAGGTCAAATTTTAACACTAAAGGCGCCATATTTATGACCCAATCTTAATGCATTTTTGTAAGAATGTTTGTTTTGACAATATCTGGATCGCATGCGTCCACAAACTAGGTCGTCGGATCAAATGTAAGGAAAACCTTGTTTCCACTCCAGTGGCCACATGTATGACTAAATTTTGATGAATCTTGGTCAGAATGTCTATGTGGATGATGTCAAATTTCAAATCTGGGTTAAGTGCGTCCGAAAACTAGGTCACCAGATATATTCTACGAAAAATCTTGTTTCCACTTTAGAGGTTAATCTTATGACTTCATCTGAATGAAACTTGGTCAGAATGCTTATCTTGACTATATTCAGGTTGACCTATAATCTGGGTCTCTTACGTCCAGAAACAAGGTCACCTGGTCAAATCTTAGAGAAAAAAAACTGGTTACCTATCTAGAGGGGACATTTATGACTCAACCCTGATGAAACTTGGTCAGAATGTTAATCTTGACAATATGAATGCAATGTTTGAATCTGGGTCAAGTGTGGTCAAAAGCTAGATCACCCGGTCAAATATTCAACATTTTGGTGCCTGTGAAATCAGGTGAGACCATAAGGGCCAGCACGACCCTTTTGTATAAATATGTTAAAGCAATGTTGACCTATTTCAGCCAATCAGCGCCATCGTTTAAAAAAGCAATCGACCAATAGAAAAACTGCTTTCTTAGCAATGTTTTATATGCATAGATTTGTGTTGAGTTTATAAGCGTTTATAACGCTTTTTAACAGTTACACGTCAAGATATTTTTAAATTATTAGATTTTTTTTAAAGCACCGCACCAACACTGCAAAGTCTCCTTATGTATATGGGTCAGCCCAGTAAAATCGGGCTGACCACATGGCTTTTAACTGCCTTTTACAGCAGAGTTTATATGATAAGCAGTGTGCTTGGGCAATGGTTTTTCACCGAAGCCCTCGAGGATAAACAACCCCATATATTATATAACCGTGTCTTCCAGGTAACGGCCTGTCAGTTTGCGCTGTACTTTGAAGTCAGCGACAAGACGATGACGAAACGACTGATGGGAAGAGCGGAGACGAGCGGTCGTGTTGACGATAATGAGGAGACGATAAAGAAACGATTGAAAACTTTCCACGACATTACTACCCCGGTCGTAGATTACTACGAAAAACAAGGAAAACTTAAGAAGGTATTAACTACGTTAAAACAACGTAAACTTAAGAAGGTATTAACTACGAAAAACAACGTAAACTTAAGCAGGTATTTACTACGAAAAACAACGTAAACTTAAGAAGGTATTAACTACGAAAACAAGGAAAACTTAAGGAGGTTTTACATAACTTAATAACTTAACTTTAATGGTTGTTCTCTTCAACCGTTATAGGACTAGATGAGGGTATTTACTTTTGCATAAACAAGCTGAACATAAAACTAAGTACGTTATTCGAGATAAGGCGCATTCATTTTACAGTTTATTTGACACAGACTTAAGTTGAAAATTGTCGCATACGTTTAAACTCTCCACTTGCGAAATCTGATCTTATGATTATTGTTCCCTGTGTACAACACAGTGCACAATTGAGTATAATAAGAATTTAAAGCTGTATTGGCGTGTGGATATTACTGAGGGTTATCGCTAACAAGACTTAGCAATTTATAAAATCCTACTATTTGCACATAATTTAATTGAAAACGTTCGTTAGAAGAAAATGTATGCCGTTTTATTGAACAAATATTAATATGTGTTTTGCAATTATGCATTAGTATGTGTTTATTAATTACTTCTTAATGGTTTTATGAGTAATTTCGAAGTACAATAAGATAATAGAAAGTATAGAATTACGTTTCTGACTATAATTATTTTATGAAATCTTTTAAAATAAAAATACATCATAAAAATGTCCTATTCATTAATTATGAAAGAAAACACATGCGCACTAACATTTAAGAGCCAGATTGTTTATTTAATTATTTGTAATGTCATTTAAACCACAGACTTTTACAACTATGCGATAGCAGCATTAATGCTTCGCCACAAACTTAAGTATACATTACTCGTGGTATCGATTTAAAGTTTCACCTAACATGGTAAGAGATAACAGGTTTTAAAACACTGTATCCAAGATAAAACATTTGCATTAAACGTTAACTCGGAGGTATTTATTTCAAGGTTTCGGCCGAAGTGGGTCCCGCGGAAGTTTTCACCCACGTGGAAGGAATATTTGACGAAATGCTCAAATCAGGTAAAGCTGCTCTTTTGTCGTTAATATTATATGACTAATAGACGTTTAACGTCTGAAAGGATCATTTTTAATGGAAATCATGTGCAATTATGTCACGTTAAAATTTCATTTTTCTTTTGACGAATCATTGTGAATTTGAGTTATAATTCCAACATGATGAACTCGTGTACGTTTAAAGCACAGTCTGTAATTCCTCTTTTGTTTCAATACTGTAATATTTGTTACATTTATTATATTGTATATTATGCGGTTTTCGAAGTTAATACCTGCTGAAACATCTGGGATTACTCATATTATGTATGTTGGGTTGTTTTTCTGTTGCTAGTATGGTGCATGAAACATTTCTACTGATTGTATGATTAATACTTCATGGCGAACGCGGATTTTTGATGTTAAAATTTGAGTTTAATTATTCGTATTGAACTCGGCGTGCATAGTTTTGAAATACATGAAGAACAAGCCTATTGTTAAAGTTTAAGCGTTTCATCTATTGTCTACAATATTTTCCCGTTTCCTGTCAAATAATTGAGACATGTACCTAGTTTCATTGTTTGTTATAATAACTTCTTGATTATGGATAGTGGTTGGATATATTAACATGACACATTTATTTCTCACATTAAAATGTGTTGATTTAAAATCAAACTCAATAAAGCCATAAAGTATTGACATTTATAATGGCAGTCATAAAATATAAGTCATAAAATATAAATCGACAGTAATTAAATGCATGTTAATCAGTAACGTAAATATGTAGTTTCCTCCGGGAATGGATGCGCAGTTTGTTGGATGGTTTGGACTTAAACGGAAAAATAATATGGCAGTGCATTTAGACATTTAGGTAAGCAACGGGCAATATTTGTGTAATGATTTCTATCATTATTCTCTTTTTTTTAAGGTTCATCACCGTTGAAGGATGCCAAAGTCATCTTCGTTGTTGGTGAGTAAGCCTAGACAAGTCGTCAATATGTGTATTGGCATATCATTAAGTATCGAGCTAGAACTGTTGAACACGCTTTATCAATATCATCTGAAACCTGAACACGAATCTAATTTTAATTGAAATAACACCTGAATGCGCGGTGCAAGTTGCATAAATGAATATAGATTCTTTCTTACTATTGTATCAACTTCTTAAACATTTTGCAATTGACGAGTTTCACATTCCCGATTTATGCGATTATCACGACGAAATTATTAATCCATGAATCAAAAACGAGGCACGCGATGGGCAGTCCTTTAATGGTTGCTTCTGTCTAGAAATATAGCGGCATTATTATCTATAAATAATCACTTTAAATACTTCTGGAAATATCAAATAACCTAATACGTAAATAAGTATGATAAGCGTCATTATGTAGTAAAGTTAAGTATCGCTAATGAGAACAATGCAAACTAGACTATTGTTCATTCGGTGAGACAGGCAGTCGACGTATTCCTGTCAAACTGTGTCTAGTAGATTATTAGATCATAATCTTACACGAACACTTTGTTACCAGAATGTGTAAAGTTCGGTCATAATTNGAGAATACCTACATTTAGAGATTTACAAGCAAAGCGGTTCAAACAAATTTATTTTTGACTTTCCCAACATTTAATTGATGTGAATCAAACAAAAAATTGATGGGACGAAATCTAAATATTTAAACAAACAAAAGCTCAAATGTAAATGTCGTGTACACTTTCACATCAGAAGCGGTTTGAAATATTTTAAAATGTACTTTAGGCGGACCTGGGTCCGGAAAAGGCACCCAGTGTGCGAAGATCGTCGAAAAATACGGTTTCTGCCATCTTTCATCCGGGGACTTGCTTCGAGAGGAAGTGTCTTCCGGTTCAGAACGAGGCAAGCGCCTGAACGAGATTATGGAGAAAGGGGAACTTGTATCTCTTGTAAGACTTTCATTATATATCGAGTGTTTTGCCCTCCATTTAAATTTGCTTATTGTTATTGAGAAGTATAATTTTCGGTTTACAAAAATGCACAATGCATCTGAAATTATTGGTATAATATGATATATCATTCCGCATATGTCGTTAAAATGGAAGGCGGAATGCAGTCACATTAAAAGTAAACCTTAACATCGGTCAAAGTTGTGATTCTATGGTTTATAAAAAAAAAGCGTTGACGCTCTGTTTTCATTTCTGATTTCGTATCAAAAATAGTTCAGAGTGGAAACGTTTAGTTTTCGGCATATCGTAAAATATATTTGTATCAATATACTGTATCATCGCGTGCCTTTACATAACGTTGTGTGTTTCCATATAACGGAGACAAGTTTCATATATTGCCACCAATATTGTACCCTGAAGCATATTAATATCGGTATCTGATGTTATGTTATGGCTCCTGCAGTCTTTGTTTATCGGCATGTTATATGTTCAAAATTAATACTGTTGCCACACCATTTGGCTGTAGATATTTTTCCAACTAAGTACATAAATAGGAATGATATACATACTGAGCCCGGCTCTGGCAAAACCGGGTTAAATGCATGTGCGTAAAGTGTCGTCCCAGATATGGTATCTTTCGTTTAATGAAAGTCTCTTCTTAGCGAAAATCTTGTTTAGACGGAAAGTGTCGTCCCTGATTAGCCTGTGCGGACTGCACAAGCTAATCTGTTTCGAGACTTTACGCACATGCATGAAACCCATTTTTATTCATTATAATTTATATTTTTAATTCAATTGTATGCGTCATCAGGACGCAGTCCTGGAGCTGATCCGAGACGCGATGTTGAAGAATATGTCGGAGACCAAGTGTTTCCTCATCGACGGGTACCCCCGCGAGATGAACCAGGGCACGCGCTTCGAGAATGAGGTTCGTGTTACCATGGACGGACCGTTTGGCTAATGCGGTTATCATACAAGCACATTCGTGAAATGCTGAAATATAAACATAGTAAAACTTCAGCTGCACGAACTGACTTGAGAGTAACCTTAGTTCGCAGTTAAACTTTTTAACCCATTTATGCCGAGTGGACTCTCACATCTTTCAAAATTGGATCAATTTATTTCCAAAATTAGAGATGTCTGGTATATTTTTTTCTATTTTTAGAATATTTCTTACAGAAATTCCTTTAAGCAAACAGCGTAGACCTTGATGAGACGCCGCATTATGCGGCGTCTCATCTGGGTCTACACTGTTTGCCGAGGCCTTTTTCGTAGACACAAGGCATAAATGGGTGGATATCATGTGGGTTTGTGAATGGTAAGGAACCAATTACCAATGAGTAAGAAACAAAACAAATGTGCTATTAAAGACACACAAATACTTAACAAGCACACACACATTAAATAAACTTGGAGCACTGCCCAGAAACGGTCAATTCAAATCATTTTGCTTGCGCGTTTTTTGATTTTACCGCTAACCATAGTTGTTCATATTTTGTATTATTATACCTCACTTTTATTCACAATGCTAAACTCCCATAGGCCATCGTGACATAGAAATACTGTCAGACCCAGCGGGAAAAAAAATACTGTCCAAAAAATACTGTCGCCCGCTACCTTAGCAATCACGTGCGGATGGATGTACGTGAAATGACGTCATTTTTTTACGAAATGACGTCATTAACACAGTTTATTTTCTGTGATAAGAAATTGACTGTGTTAACCAGTGTAGCTCTACTTTTATTATTGTTATCAAAATATTAATGGTTGTTCATTGCCTCGGTTGACAGTATTACCTCAAGATGACAAATTTACTGTCACCCTGTCAGACATGTAATATTTATATACAGTGTCATGTACTTTTGAAAACTGTTGGCATGACATAAATAAAGGACATACTGCTAACATTACATTCTGCAGGGGCATTGTGGGTTTCGCTCTGTTTATTATTTACACTTATTTAGAATAATTGGAAACCAACATTTCGTTTGTTGTGAGCCTTATTGTATGGGGATCTGAATTAAGTTTCACATGTTAAATAAATACAAGTATTTGTAAAATGTTTTTTTATTTATACCGGTCATGTATTTTCAATAGATCGTAAACTAAATTGACATTAAGAATTTCAGGAATTATGATCTGCCGTTAATTAAAATAAATACGTAATTATAATTTAACGTTAAATTTCTAATAAATAGAATGCCCCCTTTTTGTTGGTAAATTGTATTTATTACAGTTTTCTTTCTTTTTAAAAACCTAAAACATATAGGTACACATGTAACCATAAAACATTTCCTTGTGTTACTCGTTCGCGACATTTTTACTATTATTTACCGTATGGCCTATATTTTCAGATTACGGAATGCAGCAACGTGATGTATTTCGGGGTGTCTTACTTACTGTATGGCCTATAATTTCAGATTACGGAATGCAGCAACGTGCTGTATTTCGAGGTATCAGACGACACCATGGTAAGTCGTCTGATGGAGCGCGGGAAAACCAGCGGGCGCGTGGATGACAACGAGCAGACGATAAAGAAACGTCTGCAGACGTTCCACAACCAGACGCAACCGGTTATTGACCACTACACTAGCAAGAACAAAGTGGTCAAGGTATTAAAATTGGTTTGCTTAAGGAATTGTAGAATTATGGTTTACTGACTACCACCTCAGCGCTCACACAGAGGTCAAGGTTTAAGAAGCCTAAATTTCAACAGTTAGAGCGGTTTTCGGCTTAACTTCTTATCACGGCCACCACCAAAAGTGGGCATTAATATATTTGAATATCGTTTATCACGCATTAACAAAGTGGTTAATGTATAACGGCCGGAAAAACTTTGCGAAACCGAAATTTCGCAGACTCCAGTACCTTTTTCCTTTGAAATATTTAGATTTTAGATAAAAGTATGCGATACGATCTAATTAGATTTTTTTCCGTGCAGAAAGTGGGAAAAAATCCCATGGGAAAAAAAAACAAGAAATCCCATGGGAAAACAAAAATGCCATGGGAAAATACAAAAATCCCATGGAAAGACCAACTTTGCTCATACATTTCAAAGTATAAAAAAACGCCTTTTTTTAAGCAAAAAATAATCAATTATTTATCAAAAATAAGACGCATCCTTCATCTCAAAGAGGCAAATCTTAAAGAAAAAGGGTACTAAAGTATGTCAAATTTCGGTTTCGTGAAGTTTTTTCGGTGGCTGTTGTATTTAAAGCTCGTTTGTTGACACTTTGAAGAAACGGACCAATAAAAAGGTTAACGTATTTAAACGTGTAACACAGTCCAATAAATAATTTCTTTCTAAGAACAAACAAAAAGTATACATGTACATATTCAAGATGGTCCAGCTCGAGTTATATGTACTATTTTTACGAGAGAACTTGATATAATAAACTATATTTTGATGTTTGTATAAATTTCAGATTTCTGCTGAAGGAGGCGTAGACTCGGTTTTCACCGAGGTGCAGACCTTCATGAACAGCAAGTCGTGGTGATTGGTTGCTATTAATAGAACCGAATCTAAAAATAACCACGCACGCACTATGCCATGGTAGAACGTATATGGACATTGTTAGATTTCTTACTATTTTCATTCGTCTTTTATTCGACGTTTCTGTGTTCAGGATTATTCTATTATATTAACACTGTCTGTAATTTTTTGCATGAAGCACGTATATATTTTTTTAAATGGAACGGATACCTTTGGGAATTGGTGCATGTTTTTATAATGCTAAGATTTTTCTATTCACTTAAAATGTTGGAAAACATAGGTTATTAGTCTCTGCATGTATTTTATATGCGTTTTCTTGTACACTATAACTTATACAGCATGTACATGTTCATACTAGTATTACTCTAAACTTTATTACAATCGCAAAATACACGTTTTTAATAAACGAACTTGATCGCTGTCATTAGCAATCTAATAACCTCCTTAATTGAGTCTTACTCTTAACTTTACTTGTTTTTGTCCTTATCGCTTCTTTTCCATTCCTTTTATCTGTGTATTCTAAATGAAACAAAAATGTTTCTCGTGCCTTATCTCATTGAACTTTCTTAAAGAGTAGCTTCTTGAAAGTTGTCAAAGGGACAAAGGTCTTTTCGAGTGTGTCCACGCAGTTCGTTACTTCCTTAATTGTGACGTGTTTAAATTCTTATTTTCCATATGATAATTATTCGAATGTTTGATTATGCTGAATATGTGTATCATTGCTTCTGCTATTGAAAATGAGTATTCCGTTTCAAAATTAATATTTAGATGATTTAATAATATGAATTTTCAATACAAGTTTCAATGGCGTTGTTAAAATTGTAAAAGTTGTCGGAAAACTGTTTAAGTTATACTAATGTATGTCCACACACGTACATAAGTACTTATGTCTATATGTACATACATCATGTGTTATTCTATTTCTTGTAAATATGTTTTGAAGTTGGCCTGTTTTGTTATTAACTTAAATTCTCATTTTGCAAGGATAGTTGTTTTGTTTACGCCTTGTTTTTTGTTGCAGCTTTTTTCTGTGATAGGACCCATGTTCATGAATTATACAAACCATTTATTATTTATGTCGTTATGTTTCAGTATCCATTGATACGTCAAAAGTTCGCTTATCATTTATTGTCAAGTATAACTAAGCATATATTATTTTTGTTATTTTTTCATTAATGACACTTACTAGTTATTTCTCTTATAACACTTTTTACACGATGCTTCCAACTTGCTTGTCTCGATTTTCCCGTTGGTTCCAGGTGCACATTTGTTAAAGAAATGCTCTCTGAATCTTTGTTTTTACATTTCCAATACAAAAACTTTACATTTAACTTACATAACCTGCTTTTATCTATTTAGATAGTTTATACCAGACGATCTGATATTCTTTTTAAAAAGTTTGCAAAAGTCTGAAACGAGAATGATGTGTTGTTTCCATTATAACAGATCATTTAAACTTTGGTTAACAATTGATTGAATATTTAAATGTATTTTAAGCGTTTGGTATCTTTTTTTAATTGATGGGTTTAATTAAAATTTATAAATTTACTGCATTTATAATAGTTTACTATCAATATGACAATGATACCTTTAAACTCTTTTGGTGTTGTGATATTTTAAGTTTCATGCTTTTACATGTGCAACAGACATAATCTTATACTTTTAGATTACATATGTGCCTAAATAAAGTCTATTAACGCAACAGTCTATACGTGTGCATGACTATTAATAATCGGCATATTTTTGTTTAAACGTATTTATTTAAAGATCTGTAAACACTGACCAATACTATTATGCTGTATAAAAACCTCCAACAACAAAAAGGGCCATATAAATTTAATAACAATAGGAAGACCCGAAAACAAGTAACATGGTGTAAAAACATTAAAATACAAACATTCTGCAACTTTTTAGCATCTAAAAATCGTTTCACGCCGCATATTTTTTTTGTTTTGCGGATGATCTCGAATAAGCATCGGATTTATTCGGTTTGCGTTAATTTGCATAATGTATGCAAGCTATTTTTATGTATTATCACGGTACTATAAGAATTATATTGCGCAGTTCTTTAAAGAGTCAGGTATACGTGATTGCATGCACACCATTTCAATTACTTATACAAACCAATACAGTAAACGCTGGTTGAACTAATAAACTTATGAAAGATAATATAATAATTAAAATCGAAAGAATGACCTTTGAAATGATGTAAACAAGTTATAATTAAAAACATGTGACCTACTTTTCAAACTGAAGTAGATAACGGTTACATACGTCATGCTTCCGACGCTGACCGAAGCCAATCTCGCGTTCGCTCGTAGATGTTGGGATATCGTCGCGGGAAAACCAAATTGAATATATTGTCCCCACACAAAAATGAAAACGAGCATTTTGTATCTCGTTAAATCACCGTTTCCAGACCACATCTAGCGTTGATAGTTTAGCTATTGCTACAAGGTACACTACTTGTTATGGGTTAATTTTTTTAACGAATTATTTGTTGATTTTAAGCATATACGGATCTTTAAGCTCAAAGGCATCAAAAGCCTTATGCTAACTGCGACATTTTGGAGTCAGTTTTCTTTTCTGGAAAGATCCAAAACCTGGTGCCTATGAGAAGATCTCGCGACCGATCGTAGATAGGGGATGGAACCCTTGACCTCCAAATAGCTAGGCGGACAACATATCCTTTACGCCACCGCGAACTCAAGCCAGCTCTGGCACAAGTCTTTATAATTTTGTTGAGCTGCATTCTGCTCCGACTTTAATCTATTGAGGATTTTTTGTGTAGCGTGGTTGTTTCCTCTTTCGACCAGCAGAAACTTGCCAGCCAAGGAGTATTTGACCAGTTATTTGTGTTATATATTTTAGTGGTAAATAAATGGTTTCATGCTCATTTCGATTTATTAATAACCCTTGAACATACAAAGGAAACTAGAAAGACGAAACAATACATGATCGTCTACTGGTAAAATAAATAAATATTTGCACTAAAAGACTGATTATATTTCGCAAGTTTATCTATTTTTGAATTTGAGTTTTCTGCGCATTAGCAGAGGTTTTTATATTAGAGCAACATGTACTTTCGCAATTGGTATTCGCTTAAACTATCGCACCGTTAAATACATGGTTGGTTAATGCATTGCATCTAGCATAAGGCATTCTAGGCATCACCAATATGTGAAGCAAGCCTGATATATATTAACCATAGTCTAAATCATGTCAGTAGGCTTCTCTGCGTCGTGACAGCAAGGTACAGGGCAGCATTCATTGTTTTGTTTGGTATATCAGATTTACTTTACATTGCGTGATGAAATAGTGAAAATAACTTGGAAAATTAGTCCCAATTTATTCTCTGTAGTCTGAGTGCGGACTACTTTTTTAAATTTTAATTTGATTTGATTTTAAGTTTGAATGCATACCTCATCACTGGGCTTCATAGAAGATCAGAAAACAGTGAAGATAAATAACGGTAAAAGTAATAGTACGGTTACTATTCACCAATACGTATGCATCCACCAATCGATTTAGAATTTAAAAATGGAAAAAAAATGACAAAGATACCTTACCTACATATACTCATGGCATTGTTTCTACTATGGTCGTATGGTGCACACTGCTAAAGGTAACAATGATACAATATCTCGAGATTTAAAGCCACCAAAGGTTCGATCCGGGCAGCTTTTTTATTTTGTAAAATGCGATTCGTTCTGAAGTCCTATGCAGACTAGTAGTCTACTCGAACCCAAACGGTATGCCTATAGGTAGAACGAGTAGCAGCCCCTACAAATAACTTAGAAATCTACGGCCCGTTTTCATCGAACAAAGATGGCGCCGGAATGTTGATTTCTTAAACAAATTGCTAACCATCTAATAATAAACTAGAACGAACAGAAAAGCCATACAGAAATAACTAATGGGAAAAAAATAAAAATAATTAAACTCATCAAATTAAAAAATGCGTTATGTTTTCGGAGTAATATCGAGAACTATTTTCTCTGTAAATAAAGTCAATTTCACATCTTCACTCGCGCAAGCGCCATATTATTCTCTCCCTTTACTTATAACATAGTTCTAGGTATCACCTCAAAAGAAAACAAACATCCTCTTCATTTTATTTTTAACCATGGCTGTAGGCGACATATTAGCATGTCAGGTGACCTCTCAAACATAAACCCGATCTTATCAGTTCCAGTCCGTTGCAACATCTTCTCGCCGATGTTAAATGCTATGGTGTACGAACTGGTCCAAAACTATTCTAAACCGTATCGGGCGGTTTATAAAGCGTATCGGACGGTTTCTAAACCGTATCGGTGGTTTCCTAAACCGTATCGGACGGTTTACATACTTTTGAACCGCTCGTGCAAACCGTACCGGGCGATTTATTTTGTGGATAGGGTGAGTGTTAGGGTTAAAACCGTATGTTTATGCGCACGAACGGTCCAAAACTTTCCTAAACCCTATCGGACGGTTTGTAAACCGTCCAATACGGTTTAGAAACCGTCCGATATGGTTAAGAAACCGTCCTATACGGTTAAGAATAGTTTTGGACCAGTTCATACACCATAAAATGCACACTGAATTACAAACGAAACTGCCGACCAGTATATTTTATTTCATATACACACAGCGCTGATTTCACATTTTCTCATTTAGAAGTCCGTTTCAACGTGATGAGATCAAAGGTGCGATTAAGAAACATTATGTGCATCTTTTCTGAAAAACAAAGGTACACACTTTTTTTGCAGAGGCACAAAAGCAGGAACTATATTGATTATAAAGACACGAACGTACGCAATATAATAGTTACAAATGCACGCAAGTAGGAACTTTATTGGGTACAATGCAAAAAGGAGGCACTATATTGGTAACAAAGGCACAATCATGTCTCATTCGACCCGAGGGCGTTTCGATAAGCCTAAGGCTTTCGATGAAATCGAGCAATACTAAATAGGTTTAAACTAAATATAAAGGTTAAGTTACTCTTTTTCCGATTCGCATGTATAAAAGTCCCATTTATAAAACGACCACTTGCTAGTCCGGGACGATATTTCCCGCTTTAATGGAATTTTCCGTTTAAATAAAATCTCTTCTAATCAAAAATCAAGTCTAGGCGGATAGTTTCCTCCGTTAAAAGCCAGTGCGGACTTGACAGGCTAATCTGTGACGACACTTTAAGCACAAGCCAAAAGCCTGGTTTTTCCACAGCGCCGCAGAAATATGTTAATAACCAAGTATAGGCGGAAATTTTCATGCTGGATTAGCAAGTTCTTTCTGGACATGCTATACTGGGACGACACTTTACGCACAAGCCATATGCCCGGTTTTCACACAGGGCGGCTCAAATATATTAATAATCAAGTCTAGGCGGATATTTTGCTCCCGGATAAGCCAGTGCGAACTGGACAGTCTAGTCTTGGACGACCTTTTTCGCACATGCATTAAGCCCGGTTTTACCTCAGCGCCGCTGAAATATGTTTATAACCAAGTGTGTACCCGCTTGCTGTGTGCAGCTTCCGGTGTTGCATAGAGTGTCTCCGCAGCAGATCTGGCAACTCTGTAACCAAATAATTGTAAATAATCTGATACCAATGCCCAATGTATAAAGAGCTCAGAATGAAATATGTTAACCCATTTATGCCTAGTGGACTCTCCCATCCTTCTAAATTGGATCAATTTATTTCCAAAATTAGGGATGTCTAGTATATTTATTTCTATATTTAGAATATTTCTCACAGAAATTCCTTTAAGCAAACAGCGCAGACCCTGATGAGAAGCCGCATCATGCGGCGTCTCATCTGGGTCTAGGCTGTTTGCCAAAGCCTTTTTTCTAGACGCTAGGCATGAATGGTTATTAATTAAACCTAATTACCGTCACTGGCCAACCCTTAATAAATTCGAATTGCTTCTAAAATCAACAAGAAGTACCAGCTTT